>JAUBOD010000290.1:4065293-4093468 GCA_032353885.1 Nothura maculosa
TTTTCAACATTTAGATTATGAGTCAAGACTAGAAAGTATACTTTTATGAAGCTTAGCAAAATCAAATATAGCATGCATTTATTTTCAAAAAATTGTTTAAATTAGGATTTTTTTTCTAGCTTTTGAAAAGTCTCATACAAGGAAAGCTGAAAGATGAAGAGCACTGTTTAGTTCATGCAAATATATAATGCTTGAAAAGTGCAATTAATTTTATATGAACAGTAAAAATTTCATAAGATTCAGCTGAAATAAAGTTGTTTAGATCAACTAGTGCCTTTTTATTAGGATAGCACAATGTGAACTTATAAACACGTTTGCTTTACACAGTAAGATAAAAGGCTGTTTATTAGTAAAAGATTTTTTTTAAATGACAGTTATGACCTCTAATGTGTGATCTATAAGTTATCTTCTGATGAAGCTTGGCCAAAACCATGAAAGGAGGCATTTGGAGTGGGAAGCCAACACAAAAGAAGGAAGTTTCTTGGGGTTTGGGTTTTTTTCTTTTTTTTTTTTTCATATCTTCAATGAGTCCAGGAAAATAAGGCCTGGTTTTGGAACAAAATGCAGAACTGGGTGGTCTAAGACAAAATGATCTTAAAGAATCTTAGGTAATGATGATATTTTTTCTTGAAACACTGATGATACATCCAAGTCTTAGGTCATGAGTGAGTTTTGTGGTGTACTATTGATTGTCATGCCTAATTGTGATTAATATAGATCAGAAATTAGATTGCTTTACAGTTTAGATTTTAGTATTTTTTTTTTAAATTCAGGTTTTACAAAGAAATGTGGTTAAAGAACAGTGTATATGGGAGCAATTTGTATCCGGGGAGCTTACCATATAATGTTGTAAAAGAGGATTTATTGATTATTACTTGCTGTGGATACCAGGAACTCCTAGTACGTATTGCATTCCAGCACTCTTTTACACTTGCCCATGAAAATATTATCAGAGTTCTGCAGGGTCTGGTAGTAATAATACTTAGGCATTATAACAAAAAGGTAGTTCTGTTGTTCTCTTTTTAATATATCAAATGTTTTTCATTGCTTACGCTGTAGTAGCAGATTGAAACCATCTGCCATCTTGCCACTAATCTGTCCGTCTAACAGAAAATCTCAGTTGGTTTTCCTTTGGACCATACGCTGCAAGGCATTTGTACCAGAACTACAATCCAGCTGCTGAATGTTGACACAAATCCAGTCCTGCACTCATGAGTCTTTTAAAATGGAAACAATGCTCTTTGGCAAGGAGTAGAACAGAGATAAACTCAATTTGCTTTTTTTCTTTTCTCCCCAACCCCATTACAGCTCCATCCCCTATCACAATAATTAGGAAAGACCGGACATCCAGGAACAGCGTGTCTCTGTCTTGGCAAGAGCCTGAACATCCAAATGGGATCATCTTGGACTATGAGGTCAAATACTACGAAAAGGTGGGAAGAAAAAATGAAGGGGGAGGGTGGTTCTGTACTGCTTGTTTTGTAATGGGTGATATCTTTCCTGTGTTAAAGATTCAGAAACAACCCTGTTCACTTGCTCTCCCTCTCAGTGGTTCTACGTGTTGAAACTGTTCAATGTTTGGCAAGGAAGGCATCCTGAAAGTATCAAGTGAAATTGTTAAGCAGTGTCTAATAAATTGATTGCAAAATGTTTCAGAGCAAATATTGAAGCACTACAGAGAAGATATAATACATCTTTTTTCCCTCCTCTTGATTACAGTATATTTACTCAGTTCTATTATACTGTCGGTGTTTATACGTTACATTGTCAGCATTCATATATTCCTGTGCTTGCCTACGGCATAAATGTTACTTTGCACAAAGATGGCTTTGAAAAGACAGGCCATCCTTTTAGTGAATCGTTCATACTGTGAAGGTTCCCAGTTTTCATGAATAACTGAATTCTTGATAGTGTCTATATAACTACAAAACAAGAAAAATCTCTAATTGAATGAGATTCATTTTATTCTGAAATTCTCTTATACTTCCAACTTTCTTACTACATCATATATAGATCTGTATACGGTGGAAAGAATTGAATCTCATAACAAAATTGGCTTTTTGTAAATTTTGCTAATAGATATAAAAAGACCAAAAGTTGTTGTGAAGATTCTAAAGAGTGGTATTACCCATTTTTAGACCTATTTAGAGAGTTTTTGATAGAGTATATTGCTGACAAAGTAGACACAACTTGGAAATAAATACTGGCTTAGCACATACTGATATGATTAATGTGTAGAAGTCAGGTTTATACTTCATATGTATCAGGGAATGCTTAGAAACTGTTATCCACAGCTATTCATTGGCCTTGAGAAATCTTCCTCATGGAACTTGTCATTGGGACAGTGTGATTTTCCAACTTGACCAACTTGATTTTCAGCCAAAGACTGGAACTCTGAGGGCCATATTCTGAAAAGATTTCTCCCAAATTAACAGGCCATGTGATCTGGGAGATTTTTGATGAGCACTTGAACTTTGAAAGACCTTGGTAAAAATCTAAACGTAAATAGTGTTATTGTTAAAAGTGAAGAGGGAAAGCTTCCTAAATCATATTGCTTCAGTCTCACTTTAGAAAGCAATAGGTTATAGATACTTTTTCTGTTGCCTGTTCACTTCATGTTTTTTCTATTAATTTCAGTGAGGATAGGATCAAGGTCAGATCCCGGGGTTGAGAATAAGTAAGAAAACACCAGCTTATAAATTCTCAGCAGTAAAAGCACACAGCAATTATTTAGGTTTCACTCTTCTACTTTTTTGGGGTGGACATATCCTTTTTTAAAAAGAAAAAAAAGAAGAAAAAAAGGATAATACCTTTCAGGAAGAAGTATTTCATATGAAAAGAGCTATTTGCATTACAAAGAGACATTTGAGACCTACTTGGCTCCTCTTGTTGCTGTTGACAGTAACTTTGCTTTTGGAGAGCAGCTACCACAGCCTCTTCTCTGCCTCAAGGCCAGTCTTTGCCATTGGAAGGCCTTTCCTGAGGCAGTTGTATGGGGATTTAGTGGGCTGCAGAATGTAATACTCAACAGTGTTGCTTATCTTTGTGTTAGATTAATCTAAGGATTGTCACTCTCAATGCAGAGAATATTTACTTTTGTGAGCATTTCATTCACTTTGCGTAATTAAGTGATTTTGTGTATTTATTTGAAGTTTTTTTTGTTTTGTTTTCCCAATCTTTTAATCATAGTTCTACAGTAATGTTGACTTACTAATAAATTTGTCACCTTCCAGTAGCATTGTACACACAGACTGAGCATGTGGCTGCTATTCCCATTGTGTCTATCCTGTTTTAGGAAGCAGTCAGTCTTAGGGAGCAACTGGTTGATACGAGACAGCTTCATCAGACAGCTGGTCTTATGAGGCTGATCTTGCACATGTGTTTCTTCCCTTTGAAGTCTCTGATCAAGAGCTCATATGCACCAGACAGCTTTCTTAAAACCAAAGGGCCAATTGCTTAACAATAACAGCCAGACCATTTAGAGCAAAGGGTTTTTTTTTAAAAAAAGCAACCTTATGACACCAGTGTTTTCAATGTGTGGTCTGCAGCCCCTTGTGGAGTCAGCAGCCTGTTCCACAGGGGTTATGAAAGGTAACTAAGAAAAGCAGATCTATTGTCAGGAGGCTTTAATCCACCACACATTTAGATCTGCAAACTGAAAAAGGTTGAAAAGATCCTGTAGATTTATTAATCTACATATATTAAATTTACCAAAAGCTGGGCCGGCCCGTACCGGATTATGCTCTTCATTCTTCAGATGGCTTAGAAAGATGTGGCTTGTCGGTGTGAGATCTGTAGGCAGCCCCTCTCACACACTCGTTTTGAAAGAGATTGAATCATCCTAGTCCTGTCTGTCTTGAAAATAATGTTGTGAAGTGACAGGTGCTAGGAAATAAAGCTTTCTGACAAGTCAAATACGCTTGTTGGCAGGTGATTCATGTTCAGCTAGTTCAGCTATTGTTTTCCTTCCTGCTTGTTTTTGCTGTAAATACCTTTCCTAATTATTCTGGAAGTAATATATACCGTGCTAATAGATTGTTACAGGTCAGTCCAATTCTGTCACACACTCTGTCTATGCAGATTTTTGCATGAAATTGTAAGGCTTCTAAGAGTAATTGATATTTGTGGACAATTAAAAGTTACTGACATTAATGTTGAACTACTTTTAGAAGAATTGGACTTCCTATAGCTAAATGATAGTGTAATGTAATATTTCTTGTGTATTATTGGCATAAAGTATATGGAAAAGTATTTTCTGAAAGTTTAACCTATTCAGTTTTTATCAGCAATGATTTCACTTCTTACACTAAGAAAAATAAAGCGTTTATGACCTTTTTGGTAAGTTAGGAGCTGCAGTTGTAGGAAAGTGTTTTAACTTTTTGAAATGAACCTACTGGGTTTTATTGCATAACACTATGAACTGAGAATGACAGTTTTTGAGAATCAGTTTGAAATAAAGCTATATTTTCCACAAATTCCAAGCTTGTTTGTAAATCTATTTAACTAGATACCAATTATTCAGAATATTTAAAAGAAATAAAGTCCTATTTCAAATACAAAAATATTAAGTATTAATACTTTTAATCAAAGTATTAATAAAATATTAAGTATTATTGATACTCTTAAAAGTATTAAGAACATAGGTGTTTATGGTAAGACATAGCATTTTGTGTATTTAGAGGTGATACATCAGTCAAAATGCACATATAACAAAAGTCAACTTCTGAGGTCCCAACTTTCCAGTGGCTCTTCTAAAATGTATTTATTATACAAGAAGATTCTTTTTTCATCATTTTTCTTCCTCACAGTTATGTTCTGTAAAAGAGTCTTACCATGCATTGATATTAAAAAAAAAAAAAAAAAAAAAAGGTATCCTACATGTCACACACACATATTCATTTGTATATGTGGGTGGCAGTTATGATAACTAAATCACATGAACTTTATTAAGCTGAAATTTTGTTCCAAATAATGGGTAAAATTTAGTTGCCGCCTATGTTATTATAAAGGGTTTGCATTTACCATCATCAAAATAATCTGCTCAGTAGGTTGGTTAAAACAGATAATTATATCCAGTTTTTGATCTTTCTGGAACTTAAAAAATAAATTATATGCAAATATAATGCTTTTACACTCTGATTATTGTAGCTTTAAGGGTAAGTCTGTATACGCCATGAGTTTTCTGAGTTTTCCTGTTGTCGAACAATTTATACCCAGCATAAAGGACGAAGCAGTATTGCAACCATGGATTTTTTCTAAGATGTGTAATCTCTTTTTTTTAGCCTTGCTAAAGTGTACAAGCTGCAGCTGACATGTTGAATATTCTTCCTTATATACTATAAATATGTACAGTAGTTATCTGAAAAGGGGCATATCATTTGCTTACCATATAGTACCACCATATACTAAATATATTCAAAATATTACTTTTGTAGAACAGAGAAATGAGACACAGTAGTAGGATTTTCTTCCCATTAGGGTTTGTGTCTAGAAAACTATAGATAAATATTCAAGAATAATACCCTTTACACATCCAAGATGAAATTCATCATCAAATTTAGTGATGATTAAAGTTCTACTTGGCAAAGACTGACTCTTTTTTGTATATTCCTTCTGCTTATGGCCGCTATAGTGCTATATCTCAGAAGTTTTACTTCATCCCTAGGAAAGATAAACTTGTGCTTTTATGTGGTGTTTCACTGATTTGATTACTATTAACATAAAAAATGACTTACAAAATCTGTGCCTAAAAAGCTTACCATAAACTGAGATACCATGACATCCTCCATACTGTTATTTTAAACATTTATTTTTCAAGTTCCATTGAGGATTATTAGCAGACATGGCCATGACCATATATTCCCTTGCAGGTATGTATCTGTACAAGAAGGAAATGTTTGCATTTCGTAAAAGCGGCCTGAAGGGAGATCAAAATGAATGTTCAGCCATAGCATACACAAAAGATTTTATTTTAAAGAGAAGTTTATTATGCCTTTGAAATTGAAATGGTTGCCTATATTCAACTGAATGATGAGGTAGTAAAAGAAAAGCCTGTAAATTAAAATACTTTGCCTTTGTTAGTGCAAAAGACACTTTGTTAGTGCAAAAGACAAAGCTATTTTCTCCTGAGAATGTCTTTCTGTAAGTCTCTTTCTCAAAATGTATGACTTTTTAAGAGAAGGCTCAGAAAACAGTGGAAAAAAATCTAATATTGATTTCCTTTTCATCATAATGTACACAGCGTGGACCATGATACAGGCTTATATATATGGGCTTTATGTTCTCTGAAGAATATTTTTATTTTGTCCTGTTTAAGGTTTTGGCTCAGGATGACAACTTTTAGATACAGACTTAGCCTATTTTTTTTAGTGTATTTACTAATATGCATAATTTCAAATAATAAGACTCTGATAATTTCTCTGACTGTAGTGTAAATATCTTTGGTTCTGTCTGTATTAGAGATTGCCAAGAACAGGGTAATCAGATTCTTGAGCATGAAAGTGAATAGCTTCTGATGTCAGCCTAGCAACTTAGACTAAACCTAACATTTGTATTTTAGACAGCATTGCAGACCAAGCATACTAAAATAGTGCAAGTCCCTGAACTATTCATAAGCAGGATGATCTAGCATAGAAAATCAAAATATGCTGAATATTTTCCAACCTCAATACACCTGCCTTGGCACAGAGTATTTTCTTGTCAAAGATAAAAGTTCAACACCTTGCTATCAAATACCATACCATAAAACTTAGTGGAAATCTGGTGAGACTGTGCACTTACAACATACATTAACTTAACTCCAATTTTACCTTCAACTAAGCAAAACTCAATGCGTTGAGTGTAGTTTAGACTCTTCCAAGTAATAGAGCAACATATGGAATCCCCCAAACTTGAAGAAGAGGAAGAAAAAAAAAAAAGTCAGCATTGTGAACCTAATTGTTTGAAATTCAGTTTCCCACATGCATGGCAGCTCTCCAAGATATTCTCCAAGGCAGTTCCAGCTGCCATTTTTAGGAGGCCAAAACACTGCTTTGGTTCAGGATGGCTTTAGTTATATAAGCAATGCCCCTGGCCCCAAATGAATGTTTAAATTTTCAGACTATGTGATTACAATGGGACTGAGACATATTTTTATCAGAATTAGCTTCTTGCGCAGTGTGGAAGTGCATTCAACCTTGCTCAACTAGAAAGTGGTCTATTTTTTATTTTATATAGGAATCTGTTATGTCAGGAATATGTTTTTCTTAAGCAAAATGTAACTGTGAATCATATCACCTGCATCAGCCATACATTGTGCTCTTCAACAAAAAGTAGTAAGAAGTAATCAAATGTGTCCTTCTGACTACTAAGCCTAAGCCTCACTCAGGAGCACATTGAGTGGGGTTTTTCCCAAATGAGTATTGATGCGTCGAGCTTATAGTTTTTATGGCATAACAGTAAACCAGTTATATTAGCTTGTTCACAGAACTAGGGTAAGGAGTTTGAGTAGAATTCTGTTCTAACTGTTATAAAGGGTAAAAGCTGCCCTATAAAACAGAAGGCAGTAAAAAACGAGTCCTGCAATAGCCCTTCAAGGCCCTAAAAGCTCTAAATTGGCCTATTACAACTTTCAATTTGGTGCAGTAGGCAGAACTGTTTTATAGTTTTCAAATAATGCCTTAATCTTTAGTTTGTTGTTGTATTGCAGGCTATGAACAAATACAGTACAAAGCCATTTAATGAAACATCATGTATTAGCATCAGTGTTTGATTTACAGCACAAGGCTATAGAAGCTCTAATGATTTAAATTCCTTGTTAATCAACAGACTTTTAGTTGATTGAAAATGAATGGCTGCACAAGCTTTTGTTAGGCTATAAATACTCAACACATTACAGTAATCTCAAAGTGTTTGTAATAATTTTATGCCATCTATTGCTTCTGTTCCAGGATACGGTTTTAATCTGATAATTTCTCTTCCTAAAAGCAGGAACAAGAGACAAGCTATACTATTCTAAGAGCAAAAGGCACCAATGTTACTATCAATGGCCTTAAACCTGATACCACCTACGTGTTCCAAATTCGAGCCCGAACTGCAGCTGGATATGGGACAAACAGCCGCAAGTTTGAGTTTGAAACCAGTCCAGATTGTATGTATTTGTTCAATTGTACTTGTGTCTTGAATTGAGATCCTATCCTATTTCTGACTGATCTGAATGACTGTTTTCATTCCCTTTCTAGTTTAGTAAATGTGACTCATAACTATTTATGATGTGGTAATATTACTATATAACTTTATGTTTTATCATAAAAATTGAAACATGTTGTAAAAAGTATACCATGATTATCACAGGTGGTATTTTCTTTCTACTTTCCCTACTGTTACCTTATGCCAGAATGAGTACTTGGTGAGGCTGCAGCTCCTACTGAGTGAGGAAGCCTATATAATAATAAGTACTTAGCTTTATATTAGTGCAGTATAAACTGCAAGCTTCAAGAGAAAGTCTATCTTATCTGCCTATTAGTCACGTTGGGTCAGTGAGTAATTTTCATTACTGAGGAAGATAGCCACTTTCTCTAATGGAGCCTTTGTGTGAAACTAATTGACATGGGCCAGGAAGGATGGCCATCCAGTTAAGTAGCTAGTCAGAGTTTGATCAGTCTGGCTCTTCTCACCTCTGGCACTGAATTGCTGCATATCCTTGGACAAGTTATTTTCTGGCCTGACATTTTTTTCTTTTCTTTAATGCCATAGTAATATTTATTATCTGACCACCTTATCAGTATTCGAGTTGTGTTTTTACATTAGCAAAATTCTTAAAAGAGCTCATCATCTTAAATCTTACTTCATCTTCACTTGATACTACATAGTAATTTAGATCTTTTCTTTACTAGAAGATGAAAGTGGCTTAATACATCAGAAAGTCTTTGTATAGGTAACCAGTTATCAATGTAGAGTGATATACTTGGTCCAAAATTATACAATTAGTTAGAGACTGTTTACTTCTTAGAAAGTAGGATTTTTACAGAAGACCCTTATCCAATGTCCAGAGCTATAAACCAACTCAGGATTATAATTCTGTTTTAAGACTTCAACAGTCTTAAGGCTTCATCATGTACTCATAAGGCTCAAGAACCCATGGCAAAGGAACTGTGGTTAGAAGCAACAAATTCTAATGAAGAATAGCATAAGCGAAATAGTTAGAAACTTGACATCCTAGTGTTTTTTGAGTTTTGTTATATATTTCATCCCCACTTCAGTTCTTATTCTGAAAGTAAATGGATTGTAATTAATTATGGTGGACGCAATGGATCTCAAAGCAGAATGAGTACAAAATGGGGAAAAAATCAGTTATATGGATGCTGTGAAGATAAAAGAACTTCATAACTTAAAAGTTAAGAAGCAGCTGACCAAAGATTTGGGAGATGACAGAAGGCAGCGATGCATGTATCTCAGTAAGGAGGATTCAGTTTGTACAGATAGACGCCAAAATATATCATAAGATTTCAATTGCTAAGCTATCATAACTACATCAACGCATTTAATCTACCAATTATTAATCAGGACCCATCACTTCTAAGAAGGGATTTATTTCTGAGTAGAGTGATGTGACTGCGAAGAATCACCCAGAGAGACTGCCAAAATTGTGTGGGGTAGGAAAGCTGTCTTTCAGCTCCCTTTGGACAACGAGCTTAGTAGCTAGAAGTCTAACTCTGCTTGGTAGTTAGAAGCCTAATCCTGCTATACTCGGTGAAGATTGATAGGGATCTGCAGAAGGTGATTCAAGATACCCATGATATAAAGGTGTTCTGTCGTTGAGTAGCAGTCTAGTTCAGCAGAGCACCTTGTTTAGGCATTGCAAGGAAATATTCCAAATTAGTTAGAAAGAGTTTTCCCTTTCTCCTATAGATATTGACTTAATGCAGAGTCCTTCTGTCTGCAGCTGCATGCTCAGCCTCTTCTCAGCCTTCACAGTGATACTGTGAAGCTTAATTTTTTTGAAGTTATGAAGTTAGTTGTGCAGTTTAATTCATTAAAGCACTTTCTGTCATGCAGAAGTGGTAATAATGATGATAAACTGGGAATTCCTACCAAGGAAAAATTCCTTACTGACCATGACCAAAAAAATCCTCATATATAGATAAGTTATGTATATATATATATATTTTAATATGTCTGTGTATAAATGGTGTAGGGTTATCAACAGTTACTGCAATCAGCAACACTAAAAATTAGCAATAGCAGCAACAGCCTTTTGTGCATTTTCAGAGAAGTCTTTTCCTTTCTTCCTTTGTACTTATTTGTCTGATGAAAAATTACTTAGTAGATAATATTTGTCAGGGAGCCAGAAACTATACAGTGATGGCTTAATCTGTTTGTTCCCTTATGAATGTCAATTGTGATGTAAATAATATTTTGTGGGGAGGTTATTTATCTATTTTTTTGTGTTAACTTTCCAGCATTCTCCATTTCCAGCGAGAACAGCCAGGTCGTAATGATTGCCATTTCAGCTGCCGTAGCCATTATTCTCCTCACAGTCGTGGTGTATGTCCTGATTGGGAGGTTAGTTTATCATCTGTTTTACACATTTCCTCGCACTTCCATTTCCCACCGGGGTCTTGATGAGCACAACGAATCACATGTTGCTGGGCTGTTCTGGACCGACTCCTTTGTCTGCTGCCGAGGAGCTCAGGGTGCCGCTTGGTAATGAGCCTGCTAGCATGAGCAGCCCCAATCATGCGGCAGTTGTTAAAAAATGCTATAAACACATTCTTAAGCAATTGTAAAATTAAACTGTAGGGGTCAAAAATCAACAAATCCTCTCATTAGCCAATTTCCTCAAATTCCCTGAGAACATAACATGCCTCTATAGGGCACAGAGAATGTAAATATCATTAAACTTTCAAACAGGCATTTAATTGTGGAGGGAAAACATTTTATTCTGCTTCCACCTGCAGCTAACACATAAAATTTTATATATATATCTTTTTTTTCTGTTGCTTGTAGATTCTGTGGATACAAGAAATCTAAGCATGGTACTGATGAGAAAAGACTACATTTTGGGAATGGCCATTGTAAGTTACTTATGTCTTTTAACACATCCAATTCTGCTGAATTCATCCCAAAGATAATTAGCACTTTTCAGTTAAAAGTAAAAGAAAGAAAACAGCCATACCTCACTTAAATGTAGAGTAAATTGGGAAGAGAATTCTATCTTCTCTTGTGGTTATGAAAATTTTCCCCATACCAATTAGTCTTTATTTCAAAATCTTTCATCCATGTTAAGGTTAGTAATGAATTACTTGTTGCTATCTGTGTTCAAACAGTGTGTGTGGTGGGTAATATGATATTGATTCCACTGTGCATTGCTTAAGTGCAGAGCGGAACTTCAACTTCCTCATTATCAAATGTATAAAATCTTTATTAAGATTCGTATTTTTTGAAAGTTCTTAGTTTCACTAGTTTATTTGAGTATCTTATTTAAAAATTAATGAGATTGCTTAATCCAACTCTGTTTAGGTACATGTTTTAGTCAAAGCCTTTCTGCCTACTTAAAAGAATGAGTTTAGCTATCTTTTTGTTGGGTCCTATCCACAACTAGGATGAAAGCCCTTTTCTTAACTTTAGCCTTTGCATCCAAAACATATAGTCAGGAAAAGGTTTTGTATAGCTAGGGATATAAAATTTTGCTCATCCTGAGTAACCTGGCATACTCTTAACTTTCTTCCATAACCAAACCCCAAACTATTTTTGATATTATTAAGTGGCTCTTTTGCACATGGCAGTAACACTGCTGCTGCTGCTTGAAGAGATCCATTAGTATCATAATCAGGCATCTCTGAAATACTAACCCACCAAATACTGAAATGTTGGGTTAACATTTTAATGAAGAATTTAACTACAGATGTTAGAAATTAGAACTGCTTCTTAATCATAGTGACAATACCATAACTGATCTCTGACTCTTCATATTATTATTATTTTTTTAGTTTGGTGCCTTTCCTGATGTCGTTAGCCATGTACATATGTGTGCTTGTGGGTAGATGTACTCCCTCTGCATGTCATGCCATGAAGGATTTGCCTTGTGCTTCCCATTGACAACTAACAAACTAGGCTCAAAAAAGTCTATACAGTTACATGTGGCCCGTAGAATTAATGCTTCATCATCCAAATTTAATTAGGTTATAAAATAAAAACAGCTAGTAAAAAAAGTGTTACAGACAAATAGCAGGTCAGAGCTTGCTCTCCTTACACCCGCACAATGGAAAGTTGCAATCACTATTCTTAAACATGTCAGCGCTCTTAAATTCCTGTGGCTTAAATTGCATTTAATTTGGCTTTAGATATTTATGTACTGTTTTCTGAGTAGTGCCATGCTGATCCTGTGTGTAGTAAGAATACAGCCCATCGTGTCTCTGGACTTTGGCTTAGAAATACCTGAGAATGATTCATTGATTTTGCTGATATTTATCTGTTAGGATTTGTGTATGTGTGGCTATAGAAGCCTCATTTTTCTGCCCTTTTAAAGTTTTTCTAAAAGCATAAGAGAATTACTTCTGTGAACTAAGAGGAGGAAGTAACTTCCACAGTTATCGTAAGCTTTCGCCATCTTGAATAAAGCAGCTGTTTTACTTCAGTCAGTTTATTCTGAATTACTTTAAAAATGGCTTTAGCCATGAACTATTCCCTGCAGCCTCATTACAAATCCTATAATATTACTTCAAAGGAATAAAAATGTGTTTCACCTTCTCAGATCTTCTGCCTTTACCTTCTTTGGCTGAGGCATTTTTATTTTTGCTACCCTTAGGGCGATTCATGCTGGTAAAATGAAAATGTAAATTATTATGTTTGCACAGAATGAGCTGTAAAGTAGTACAGCTTAACACATGTGCATGTGTTTATTATCTGTTTTTCATGACAGAACCCAGTCAGACTATACAGGCTGCCCTTAATTATTGGTGTGAAGGGATTATTCTCCTTGCAGCCACCATCACCTGATCTTGGGAACCTTTGGGGTCGGCATTAAAATGCTGCAGCCAAAAACCCTACAGTGCAGAAACTTTTAATTGTTGTTATTTTTACTGGGGGCATGAGGGAGCCTGTAATGTACATTCAGCATGGACGGAAAGGAGCATTTACAAGATTTTTAACCAACAGCAATATACAGCCAATTACTTGTTATTTTACTTACAAGTGGTTCTGTAATCATCAGATTCTTGAAAGAAACACACTTGGCATTTAATACTGCACGGGTGCAGCCCTTCTGTTCAGAAAACGAGTCTTAGGTTGTGTTGCTTGCAAAGCTTGGGAACTTATTTTTATCATTTCTTTGTCAGTCCAAAGGCCAATAAATCTCCATAAAATTGATTTTTTTCCCCACATAGTCTGTTTGACAAAACAATGCTGTCCTCGAACAATTGATCCAAAGATATTTTTCCCATCTGCCTAAGTAGAGCAAAATGTGCTTAATTATACCAGAGGCCTGCAATTTGCTACAGTACAATAATGCCAAGCTGGAAGGGATATTCCTGAGCGTGGCAGTATTTGTAGGAGGAAGTAATATATTTTATAAGAGCAGCTGATGTAGTGATGGACAGCCAGAAATACATGTCCAGGAATGCAAGTTTTGTGGTAGAAGCAGAAGTGGAAAGCTTCAAGCTAGGTAATGGTTATTTTACTTTTTGTTAATGAAATGCCTTTGTGTTTTAAAATGAATACAGAGACAAGCACACAAGTTATAAGGTGCAAACCACACACAGGAGTTTGAACTAGGGGAAGAAATACAAAACTGTGGTTTGCCTTCAGCACCTTTGCTTGACAGCAAGATCAGAAATGACAATACATTCCTTTCCCTGTCCCACTCCCCTCATTCTTGCTGGCAGGATTGGTGGGGTAGAGCTTGAAACTTCTCTTAAAATCAGTTATTTGAACTAGTGCTTGCCTCAAGCAAACAGAACAACCACGGGTCAGGGAACTGTAGAAAGGGACAAAATAATAACACTGATGTGAGGTAATGAAGAACTAGAATGAGTCTTGAGTTACAAGAGATACTGGTTCCCAACCTTGTAGAACTAACAGAAGTTTTGGGTGGAGAAGAAGGTTATTCACACATAAATTTCTTGTCTTTTGCATCCTCTTACATCCTGAACTTAGAAACAACTTGAACTAATGTACTCTTCTTCAGAGTGACTGTAGCATCACTCATTTAGTTCCTTGCTTCTGTGCAGTTATCCTGAAAAGAACAATATGAGGCAGCATCTGAGGAGATGTGGGACCAAGTAGTGTTTTACAATTGGAGAGGCAGTCAAATAGAGCAAGTGTAGATATATCTAACACACTAAACTTTGTGTAATATGTACACCAATGTTATTGATTTGGGGCTTTGTGTTCACTCTGTGTTAAGAATTCCCAAAGAATCATCAAAAGCCTTTTGATTTGAGGAAGCTGTGTACTGTTCTTTTTCTGTTAATTTCATTCTGTTGTTTCATTTGCTTTTCTTAAAAGGGCCAAGAAATTCAAAGTAACATTTTCTCTCTGAATTTGTTTTTACACAGTGAAACTCCCAGGCCTCAGGACTTATGTAGATCCACATACATATGAAGATCCCAATCAAGCTGTCCATGAATTTGCCAAGGAACTAGATGCTTCTAATATAGCCATTGATAAAGTTGTTGGAGCAGGTAATAACAACAGATATTTTGAATTACAGATAGCTCTCTTACTGTATATATTGTTTTACAGGTGTAGCTTTATATCCATGACTAGAAATATTCTTAAGTCTACAGTATTATAGGTCATATTTAGAGCTGATTAAAGTGCATATGAAAAGTTAGGTACATATATGTCTATTTTTTCCCCAAATAAACAGATAACAAGACAATTTTTAAAATGATACCCATCAACTGACACTTGGACTCAGGACTGTTAAAAGTGAAAAGGAGGTTCATGTCTCAGTTATATGTCTCTCTTTAAAATCTGTCAACACAGAAAATGGTATCAACTCTGAAGATGTTATCTTTTTGTTTCTTACAAAGAAGATTTGTGATTGCTAGGCCTCAACCACAAGCTCATTTCATACCACTCACCACACATCCATCAAATTGCAGTGACCTCTAGTCACTGGATTGATTTTGGTCACTGCATTCAATTTGAATTATTGATTTAGAAGGAAAAGGCTGTTTGTCTGATAACAGGTTGTCTGAGCCATATAGATGCCATGCATAGTTGGTTTTACTAAAATAAAATGTCAAAATGGACAGGGTTTATAGCAAAGAGACTACATTACACAATTTTTCATCACAGAGCTGTCCATGTTGCGATGTAGCCTATAATGCCTGATAGAGTGTGTGCTTGCTTCCTCATATGAAGTGGCAGATGGTCTTGTCAGATCAGAAAATTATAAAATGTTGAGCTTTTCTGCTCAATTGAAGCATTTACATACTATTTGATTTTAATATATCAAAAATTGAAAATTACTAGGGTGTCTTTTTTTTTTTTAACTATTTCTGCCTGAATTTTCTAATCAGAATTAAAATCATGAGATGAGAGAGAGATAAACTCTTCCTGTATAACACAAGGTTTTTATCTGGGGAAAGAAAAGAGTAGCTTTATCTGGGGGAGAAAAAGCTTCTGAATTCAATGCAACTCCCAAATACCCCAATGAAAAGAACCAGTATTCATCCCCTTTTACGGTAGCTACTTAAGTGCTTGTTTGGAGTTATTTTCCATAAAGGTAGAATTGTGTTCCTTGCTGGTTTTAATTCTGCCCCACAAGAGTGCACTGTTCTCCATCATCTTCAGGAAAGACAGAAAAGCTGTTTGCTTATTGCAAATAAAAACAGAACTAGTATGAGCACTGAGAAGGGAGTCAGTGAAATCAAGTCCAAGAACAATTCATTTTTTTAGAAGACTAGATGGAGTCTTCTTTCACCAATGTGAATTTCTTAAGCTGTGC
The DNA here is from genome assembly GCA_032353885.1 of Nothura maculosa. Taxonomy (NCBI): domain Eukaryota; kingdom Metazoa; phylum Chordata; class Aves; order Tinamiformes; family Tinamidae; genus Nothura; species Nothura maculosa. Next base: position 4,081,228 of record JAUBOD010000290.1, read on the forward strand.
ATACTATGTAAGCCTCACAAACAAATTCATAAAAATCAATGATATGTTGTGTTTTATAGCTCATTACTGGACATGTTTTTATTCAGAGTGTACACGAAAATGAAAGGTTAACCAAAATTCATCAAATATACATTCTGAAATTGGAGGAACAGTTTTTTCAGGAGCCTCAAAAAAATTTCCTAGAAAAGTCAGGGAGTTTATGGATGTTGCTGCACTCTACTTCAGAGGCAAGCAGCACTGGGTTCAAAACCAGCAGTTCCTCTATATTGAAGCTTCCTGCACTGCTGTAATGTTCAGCATGTGGTACCTTATGCATTCAGTGTTACAAAATACCTGTGATTGGCAGTTGGTGCTTCCTAGCCGGCTTTGGCAGGAACGTTCTCTTCTTTCCCCTCAAAAAACAGAAAGGCATCTCCTGTCTGTTACCTGAGTTCCTGACTTAGCAGGAATGATTTGATCATTTCCTACATTTCTCCTTTACAAATGCAAGTACAAATGAAATTATAAAAAGATAAGGATTTGAGACAGAGGGATTCATTTAACTATATTGGAGTGTGACGTAGGTAACCAGATATTCAGGTCACACAAGTGATCTTGATATTTTGAGATATCCAAATAGTTCCTCACAGTTTTAGACAAAAGTCTCTAAGAGAAGAATACAGGGCAGCTTACATAGTTTTGAAAACATACTCAAATGCAACAAAGAAATCCTCCTATTTAAAAGAACCTCAAAAGAAACAATGGATTTTAGTGAAGGGCTAAGCATAAGAAAATTCAGATCAGGAGTTGTTTGTTCCTCATATTTTTATTATAATAATTTCTTCCCTTCTTTCTTGGAACAACAATGAACTGTCTATTGTTATGGACCTAGGTAAGCAAATCACTATAAAGGTTTAAAACCAACTGGATCACAAAAGCATACAGTGGGAAATTGATTCCTGAGTTGGGATAGACTTATGCATTTGCTTTGCTGAACTTGAAAACAAATGTTTTCTTTTCTTTCAAACTTCAGACAAACTTCTAACATTTAGGGGCCTCTTACCTCTTATCCATTCCTTTCTGGCAGAGGCTGCAGTGTCTCGATGAGGCCCAGCAGTGTATCCCCATGATGTTGATGAGGTTCACAAGGTCTCTGCAGCGTTCGGCATAGCTGCCTCTTCCATTCTGTGGGAGTTCCGTGCACAGCAGTACAATCTCGATTTAAAATGCAGAAAAGTAAGGGAGCAGCCAATATCACAGGCTCATCCTCTTGGGTTTAAAGGCACAAAAAATGACGCAGTAAAGAGTCTATTTAAAAAAGAAAAAAAAAAGAAAAAGGAAACAATGTCCTGAAGAGATTTGTGAAATATACAGCCCTCCTAATAATATCTTTTTGGTTTCCATATTAAAAAAAAACTTATTGGTCTGCCAGGCAAGTTATACAATGTTCATAGCCTATTTAAAAACCATAAATAAAATTTTAGAAAGCTTTATTAAAAAAAGGATCATAATCTCCAGTTCTGAAGGTTTTTCTACCTTCTAAGCCATATACAAAACCTCACTCCTCCTAACCATTTTGTTATGAGATCCAACCCATTTCTTAGTGGGAGCATATTAGGCGAGTATTACTGGGAAGAGATGTTGAGTAAGTGTATCTGCCATGGACGCTGGTCAGACTCATGTCATCCATACTCCACTGATTATGAATGAACCAACAGTTAATGTAGTTGGCCTGCCCAGCAAACTTCTTAGAGTTTGTTCAAAGATTTGTTCATGTTCTGTGAAACTTCAAACAGTAAAACTATGCTTATGTAATGTCCAAGAGATTTCTTTCTAAAGAGGTAAAGTCCTTTCATATTCACAGACAGGAGTAGGCTTTATTGCTTGCTTGCTCTGAAAGGTCCAGTTTTCAGTGTTAGTGGATGCCGCATCCGCTGGCATCACTGGCTTTCTGGGATCCACTTAATTACCCAAGTTGTAAATTTGCAGCCATTGCTAAATGGGGCAGAGGTGATGTGTGTCACCCGTAACAGTTTTATTCCTCAAAATCAAATAACAAATAAGCACCTTATTCTGGAATCTAGTGAGAAATGAAGGATTAATTGCTTGCTGAAGTCATAGATAGGAGCTTCCCTGACAGTGAATGAGCAATAGTTTTCAGAGTCTAGCTTGTTACAGCTTTTGGGGCTGTTAAAATATATGGAGAAGTGAATACAAACCTGAACATCTCAAGGTTTATTTTAAGCACTTTTTTCCCCCCTTTTTTCCCCTCTTCCCATGTTTTTTTTTTTTTTTTTTTTTTGAATATATGCATGGGTCTTCCTCTTTGCAGTATTCTAACAGTATTGAGCAGAGTTTAGTATTTGAAATGAAGCAGTGCTTGCTTTTAAGAAAATATGCTAGTCATTTTAGCTTGCAGATGTTGACAGTATTAAGAAGTCTGACTAGAACTCAACACCCTTTAGTTACTAGTAATAGCTTTTACAGTTTTTCTGAGCTGTTGACTGTCTTGTCACTATGAAATACTAATAACATTAGAAACAGTGGATGTAATGAGCTAGATACACAGGAACTAGTATGTTCCTGTGTATCTAAAGATGTATACTATTCTTGGGACAGAACAGATATTATATATATATATATGTATATATATACATATATATATATATACATATATATATATATAAAGATATTTACTATTCTTAATCTTGGGAGTTATTACATTAGCGGCATGATATCTGATAGGGCATATCAGTTGCTGATAATAAGATGTGGAGACTTCAGTGTTGTTGACCTCCAAGATGGCCTGGGCTAGCAGTAGAGAAAAGCTATTGCCATAGGAGGTGTATGCAGTATTACAGTTAAATTATGTATCTGAGAGAGGAATCATAGAAAGTAAGGTGAAAAGTGACCAAGACAGGTTATCTAATCCATCCCCTTGCCCAAATCAGGACTTATTATATCCCATTCTTGATAGATTCCTTACAGTCTCCGAGGTGAAGTATTTGTAGTCTGGCTAAGAAGCCTTTACAACTCTGCAAGTGTCCTTAGTGTTGTTGTTGTTTTCTTTCTTTCTTTCTTTCTTTTTTTTTAACACAACTGACTTTTACAGTATTTTACAACACTTATTTGTCTCTTGTATATATGAAAAGGAGTTGTTGCCCATATTACTTATAGCTATGACTTCCATATGTTAACAGTATTTTCATTTCTCTCTCTTCTCAATCCTTGTATATATATATATATATATATGTAGCCACAATCCCTTGAGCCTTGAACAGGAACACATACAGTCCTGATTTTAAAAATTTTAGTTGTTGCTTCTTTCATCCTCCTTGAATTGCAATGTCACATTGGCATATTGATGAAAGAAAAAATTCAGCCTACAGTGGATAGACTGAAGGATCTAAAACAGATCCTGTGTGATATCTAAAGTCAGTGGTTCAGGAACATTTCAATGCAAGGTTCTCAATCCAGCACACTTTTCTAAGCGTTAAATCCAGTAAAAGTGATATTGTTTAAATTTATCTATTGAGAATGTCTTATATTCTTTCTGGTTCATTTTAGTTTTCACAGATGTTGCTGAATATAAACAATCAGCTGTGCAAATAAAGAGGGAATCATTATTGGGTAAATGAGCTCCTAGAGCCTTTGCTGTGTAGTTGACTAGTAATGGTATTGCATTTAGGATCATTATGTATTAAGTGGGGAAAATCTTATGTATAAACAGTGTAATCTCTCTTTCCGTGATGTTTCACTTGCAAATAAAAACAAAATTCCCAATTTGCATGAAAATGATGCCATCTAGATTTAGATTTGTAAGACTTGTTTGTTTACAAGAAAAACTTTCTCCTCAAGGTTGCATGATAAAAACGGCATGTGAGCTTTTGGTCTTTTATTCGTTTGTTTATTTTTACATTTAGATCTCACATATTTTGAGAAAAGAACCTACCTAGGTTTTTATTATTAGAAAAAAAATGTGAAAAGCATTTCAGCCTCACTAGAGATAGGAAGAAAAAATTCAAATAGACCACTTCTTAACTTCTTATTTCTTACTTTTTTATACTCCATTTTACTTTATTATTCAATTTATATATATACATATATAAAACAACATATATAAACAAGCAGACCTAGTGTTGTTACTGTTGTTATATTTAGATACTACATGTTGAAATCTAGAAAATATTATTATATGAAATCTAATATTGGGGAGGTGGATAATTGGTAATCAAAAATAATTTACTACTACATACTTCAGAATTTAAGATGCTAAAGCTTCATTATGTAGTTCCTTTGTCTTCTGTATTCATTAAGTAAATGTAGAAATTTGCAGGAAGATTGTTTTCTTTGAGGAACTTGCCAACATATTTTGTACTTACACATTTGAATGATAAGAGAATTTTACTTATGCATTTTTTTGGGGAGTGGCAAAACAAATGTTAAGCCCTGATGTATAAAAGTATAATTCAGTGATTGTTCTATTTTTTATTGAGGGATCTCAAGGAATTTGCAGTGGGCTATCAAGTCCAATGGACCTGTTGTGATAGTGTACATTTGCATGATTAGATACTAGCCAAGAAATGATAGAGTAAAAGTAATCTTCACCCATTTTTTTTTTTACATATGGCCCTATGTGGATACATTCTTTTGCTATGAATTATCGTGTTACTTCAGGTGAAGTAGTGAAACCAAACAATCTTGGTTTGGCAGAAATGAAGCAGGAGAACAGAAAAAAAGGAAATGTTAGAGTTGCCTGTTTGGTACTCAGGTCTCTGGCCTACCCGTAAACATCGCACTTCGAGGACTTTAATTGAATGCTAATCTTTTGTTGACAGCTGATCTTCTTTTTACCTCATTTTTAGGGGAATTCGGAGAAGTGTGCAGCGGACGCCTAAAGCTGCCTTCTAAAAGGGAAATTTCTGTGGCTATCAAAACCCTGAAAGTTGGCTACACAGAAAAACAGAGAAGAGATTTCCTAGGAGAAGCAAGCATCATGGGGCAATTTGACCACCCTAATATCATTCGTCTAGAGGGAGTTGTCACTAAAAGTAAGATACAAAGGGAGCGTATCATTTTTTAAAGTGAGGAGTTTAACTTCTAGGTATCTTTTATTTATTCTATGATTCTCCAATTTTCCATGGGAGAGTAAAACAGAATAAAATTAATGAGATCATCAGTTCTGCAAAACCTACAAATTTTTATGTCATAACCCTCATAATATGAACCATATTACAGTTGTCTCTCAAATTTATTGAAAAAGAAATTCTCTTACATTTTGTTACATTTTTTCTATTAATGTGACACTTTTGAAACTAATTTAATTATTCTGCTGGCAGAATTGTCTGCATTGCTTCTGAATGTGCATTACGAATGCACTCTTTCCTGTGTTCTGTAAATGTTAATAATTTTGTTTTTAGTTGTTGAGTGGTTGCATTCACAACAGCCTGCTATCTGTTTCATTGATCATTTGGAATTCCAGCTGTCTATCACATTTAAGTATAATATGAGAAAGCAAGATCTGAGCCTGTTGACATGACTTGGGAAAACTGCTCTGTGCTTCTTGCTTCCTTTACTTGGAATTATTTGTATCCATTTTGCGGTATAAAATTTTATGACATAAATGCAAGTAAAGACCATCATTTATTTTTCTTTAATATTCCCTAAGGTGGTGGAAAGGCAAGAAGGATTTTAGCTGTTTTATTTGTTTTTTTTTAACTAAACCAATATATTTTAATTACAAATTAGCAAGGTTTCATGTTTTTTTTTAATGATTGCTAATAAATCACACTCTTATGTGCTAGTTTACAGTCAGTAGATAGTCTGTGGAGTATTTGTTGGATCGTTCTCAACACAGCTAATGCGTCATAAATGGAGAATGTGACCTTTTCTTCCATAACCAGATTATTTTTGACTGGTGGCCCTTAGCAGTGAACTAACTTTTCATGCTAAATAAGTCTTCTGAAGAAACACCTAATAACGGCAATTTCCAGAGTCTCCAAAACAGGACCATTTGATAGGAGAACTACTGTGGTGTTATGATATGCCTGACAACACACTGCAGATAGGAAAGAGGTGCACTGGCTAAATAGGACCTCAGTTCTTTGCTCCAGAGCAGAAATACTCTCTTCCTTCACACTGATTTCTGTTCTGAGCTTGCCTGCTACCCTGGTCTCAGGGGTGCCCTGTAGGCAGTAGTCTTAATAACCAGCACACATGTTCTGCTTAGTTTACTAATAATTTACAGCAATTTGTAGCCTGTTAGTATAATAAATTTCGGCAACACTGTTGACACAAGTTGTTATCATGTATATATGGCTGTGTTTTGATAAATGAATGCAGAATGTTCTTTTAGAACTACATAGTGCTGCTTCAGAGCATATGCTTCTTATTATGGACGCGTTTCCAACTGAATGTGAGTGAAACCCTGCACTAAAGGCAGTCTGAATATGGGTGAATAAATAAGTCAAGAAAATGCTCTTTTAATAATTTGACAGATTTATCATTTTACTCTAATCTCAGTCTTCTAACATGCAGTAAAATTGACTGAGTTTGTAGAGTCACCATGCATAATACTGTCTCCTAATTTCGTTACTACATGGATTTATCATATGAAGTTTTAGATATCCCTGTTAGGATGCTACACTGTGCTTTGAATATCCAGCCTCATTTTCTGTAGATTACCAGAAAGGCCTTTGAATTTATGTTGCACTCGCAGTCCAAGTTCTCATTCTCTGATTGCATGTTTCTTGCTAACAAGACCAATCAAACACCATTTTTTTTGTATATCTTCCATTCTTCAGCCTTTTAACTATATCATATCTTAAATATTTCAAGATTAAACTTTAGATAATTTGTCCCCACTGTTTACCGGGTCACCAACTCCATTGCCCATTACAGTGTCTCCAATGATGTAACACATCAGCTGCACAATAAAAAGGAATATATTTTAACCCGTTAGTCCATGCAAAGGGGACAGAGCATTTTCTCCAGCTTATATTTAACCAATTCTTCAAAATTCTTTTTTTAATTCTGAGAAGCTCTATTTGATAGAAATTGTATTTTCTAAAACATAGAAGGGGGCTGTTCTAAGAAAAATTAAAAAATAATAAATAATAAAAAGAGTTACAGGAGTTGAAGGCACTTAGATTTTTTTAATTGATTTCTTGTTTTGTTTAGACCAGGTACCTCTTAAGCCTCAGGCTGTTTTACAAGCTGAAATATTACCATGTATACAAGTCTCTGTCATATTTTTATTGTCAATATGTCTTCCTATGTTATATGTGAAATAATAATTCTTAAAAAACTTTATACTCATACTCACTTTCTCCACCACAAAGAGAAAATAGGCAAAAAAAATTGAAAATGTTATGAAATAATGAAATCTGTGTGGTTGTAAAATATTAGCAGGACAATGACCTTCTTCTGGAAACTTCCCCATAAAAACAATATTTTTTAAAATTCCTTTCTCTCTATCACCTAGAAGTTCTGCACAAATTCTTCACTGCCTTATACAGTATCTTAAGGTGGAAAGAAGGCTTTTGCAAACTTACTTGATTGCAGCGTGTACTCAATCTATGCAGACAAGTCTATATTAAATCTTTGTATACTGAAAATTTGAGATGCTTTGCTTGCCTTTTTAGAACTACTAAACAATTATATCAGTATATGCTGGAATGACTATTTTCCTGTATACATTAGTATAATCACAGTTATATATTGGACAGAGCTTTTTTCACCTGTTCATCTTTTTTCCTTCTTTCTTTTTTTTTTTTAAAAAAGCAAAAGTATCCTTAGGATTTCTGAAATACCTGTTTTTACTTATTATCATGTATTTATTGTAAATGTTTGACCGCTATAATCTACTTGCAGGTAAACCAGTTATGATTGTTACTGAATATATGGAAAATGGTTCCTTGGATAGCTTCCTACGGGTAAGTACAGTGGATAACTGCATGATACAGGGCTGGCTCTTGTTCTGACTTTGTTTTGGTTTTTGCTGGCACTCTTACTCTGATTCATCATGAACTCATTGTTCTTTGGTATTTCATTATTTGCATTGGGTTTTGTGTTCCATGTGATGTGGTCAGGAAGCCAGGTAAAAATCTGCTATTCCCTTTTGACTCTTTGCCAGCAGTATTATTCCAAAATGAACAGAAGAGATTGTTAGCTTTATTAACATATTATGTCTTTAAAGAGAAATCATTCTGACATATTAAAAAGATTTTTTTTTTCTGGGGATTTTTTCTGCTACTGTAATACTGTTACTCTTACTGGTTGGCAGCCTGTATCTCTTAATACATTTCCAGAGTGAATGGATTTGTGGAGATGTTAATGATTGCCTAATAATGCAAGGATTTAAATGTGAAAAGTTTCGGGAATAACCTTTGCGTGTTTGAAATATCTTTCCAGCAAACTTTATTAGCCTGTTCTCTGTCCTCAACCTTGGACATACCAATGCTGTTTATTGATTTATCTTTGTTTTTGGTCAAAAAGTTGGTAAGGAGCCTAAAAAAATGTGAATGCTCCTTGTGTCACCAAGATTTACTTGAGGCAAAACAACAAGTGTGGCAGAAATGAAATCCCATCTGAGGAGAAACACTACTTTAATTTTAATTTGTTAGAGTAAGCTCAACTGTGGCTGGGCAACTGCATTAGTTCTGCCACGGTTGAATGACATTATCCCCCAAATTCATAACACTGAACTAGACATTTAACCCCAGAAGGGGATATATTGTCAACTCTAGTTTCAGTATATACTATATATGTTATGATGTCCACTGAAGCATGTGAAATACATATAAATAATGTGTCAGTATGGCTGAATGAAATATATCCGTACTGAATGATACACATTTTGTTTAGGATAAAAATCCTTGGAGAAAGTTCTTAGGAAAAGGGAATAATTTCTGACTATATGAAACTGTTGTTCAACATGCTCATTTGAGCGTGGGGTTTTTTTTTTGATTATCATTGCATGAAAACATAGGACAAGAACCTTGTTACTCATTAATATCATCAACAACCCACATCATGTAACCTTAGTTTATCAATACTTCTTGAAACTAGTTAGTTTGCTTTTCCCCATTACCACTGAAAGGCTCAGCTCCTCATTCCATTCATGATTATAAACTTTTTTATAATTTCTATCTTCTTCATGGTCAATATAGATCTTCTTGTTTTGGCTCTAGTTGAAGAAACTTACCTAATAGGGAATTGCTAGGAATTTTCTATAATAAATAATTTCTTTATGAAAATGAATTCTGACAGGTTCTTTAAGCAGCTATTATGACATATATTTTTCTAATATTTACAGAGCTAATATTGCCCCTAAGTATATTAGTCAAGAATAGAATGAGTATCAGTCTTGTGGACTGATTCATGTGAGCTTGTGCCACATGGCAGAGCCAGCTCCTATGTATTTAATAAAACTCTGGAAGAGGCAGCAGGAAAACCTGGAGAGCTGCCTATGAGGATACGATTATAGCACTAGGGGATTCATTTGAGAGCTGTTCTAAGACATAGTGTTGCCTTGTCATCTGTGTATCCATATATCAAAGGTAAATATTAATAAAGAACATTAACAAGAACTGGGAGATTTGAAACATTTTTCTAGTGGTAGACGTGTATAAATGCATGCAACGATTGCTTTCTAGCCTAAATCACACTGTGTTAAAGAGATTATTTTTGAAGTTGAGGAAAACATTGAGGAGTGAGTTTAAATTTTCATGGGACTTGCAAGTTTGTGAATCAGATCAGTATTTGCTTTTGTTAAAGAAATGCTTATGTGATAGAAAATTTGCATTATTCTGCTGGCTGAGGCTCTTTCTTTCACTAGCACCTTCTATGGCTTTTTAAAGAAATCTGGACATCTGTTTTCCTAATGTCCTGACACTCCAGACTCAGAAGTACACATAAATTAGATTTATGTCTCACTTACATATAGGTCCCATCTAGGAAATTGAAATTCAGATAAGAGCAAGAACTGAAAAATCTTATCTGAATTAAAAATCTATCCTTTTACTCCGACCTAATTCAGATAATATTTTCACCAAATCAAAACTATTTCCTCATGTGACATCTCAGTCACAGTCTGCAACTCACGAGCTTTTCACCTGAGAGACTTTCTGAACCTAGCAAAAATTCTGTATGGAGAGGAACCTGGACAGTCTTTCAAGTTATATTTCAAATGTTTTCCAGAAACATGATGCGCAGTTCACAGTCATCCAGCTGGTAGGCATGCTTCGAGGGATTGCATCTGGCATGAAATACTTGTCAGATATGGGTTACGTCCATCGAGATCTAGCTGCTCGTAATATCCTCATCAATAGTAACTTGGTATGCAAAGTCTCAGACTTTGGCCTCTCCCGTGTGTTAGAAGATGACCCAGAAGCTGCTTATACAACAAGGGTGAGTTTATATGTTTATCTTTGCCTTTCAGAATTTTTGCTGTTTGCTCTGTCATCACAAAGTTGGTCTGATATCTGAGGGCATCCTTGAGGCTCACACTCTGTGATACAGAGGCCGTCCTGCTTTCCATGTGTTTTACTGGCAAAACCTTAACTGTAGCTTTGTGTGCCTAGGCTACACTGGGTATGTGTATCTACATTGGCTTTATGTTTGTTTATCCACGTGAGTGAAATTGCAAGTGCACTTCATTAGCTTTAGAAAAAGTGGCATTAACATCCAGTATCTTAGTCAAGTAAAATTTGCAAATTTGCCTAATAAATCTAGTCTCCACTGTGCATATCAGATTACAGAATAAATCAGAAAAATCTTACTACGGATTTTCCAGAGAAATATGGGAACATACCTTGATAGCTTCTCAAATCTGTTCTTTAGCTCACATTGTTGTGCTTTCTTTGACCTCTGATAAGTTTGGGCATGTGTTTAAAAATGTGCGATGAATGTCATTTTATAGAAATGACTGCACAGATCTCTTCTGGTTAATAAAAAGGCTTTAGTAGGAGAGGGCAGTTTTCACGTCCAGTGTAAGTACAGTATTCATGGAAAATAATAACATAAATGAGGAATTCCTCAAGAGAGAATCCTCCACAGTTCAGTCTGTTGTCTTTCTCTGAGGCACATATGTACCTGTCTGATGTACTTGCCTGAGCTCTTCATAAAAACTCCTGTGATAGTAATGGGTGTTAGTGTCTCCTAGGTAAACAATTCTGGATGTGTGATTTATCTAGTCTCTTATCTAAGTTCTCTTTCCCAGGATCTGTGCCTGCAAACTAAGGTGATTACTCTTGCCCTCTCATCACTGCACATGGGCAGGTGATCAGTCTTGAAAATAACCCAATAGGTTCATAAAAATTCTTGTGTTCTTCACACATGTGCAGCCACTCTTTTTAAAGTATTTTTTGCAAACTCCTATTATTCTTCCTGGCTTCCTTTAGATTCTTTTCAACTTATGTACATTTTCCTTAAATATGGCCTCCAAAATCGCATACAACTAATACATTTGCAGCACCAAAAAAGTCGTATTTATCTCTGTTCCTTGTTTCTTATGCCTTTTACATTAATATCCCTCTGAGTGAGAAATCCTTTTTCTTTTGTTTTTGTTTGTTCCTTTTTTTCCAAGCTTTGCAGCATGGTTGCCTCACATACATTCTACTCAGATACACCTTTGTCAGGATTAAAAGTTAAATTCTCTTACTCCAAAATACATCTGGACATTCAAACTCATCTATAATTTGCTAAGGGCATTTAAAGGAGTACATTAAGAGCCGAGGATGAGTTCCAGATAAATTAAACAAGAAAGCTGCATGGCAAGAGAATGCAGCAGCCCATCAAACTGCATAGTGTACAGCTTTCTAAAGGAAAATGAAGTGCATGTAAATGATTCATCTCCCAAGTGGGCTAGAGTGAACCAAGATTTATAGGAAATCAATGTTTCTGGTCATTGTTACATATAAGTTTCCCTTGCTCAAGTACATTGCTGAAGTTGTCTTCTTCTCTTCCTTCTGCCACCTATTTTCTAAGCCTACCTCATTATTTACATGTAGATAATGAAAACAGATGGAAAGAAGACATTTTGTAAAGTATATTCATCTGTAAACTCCATCTGGCATTAATGGCATATATGCATACTGCTGCAGTGAGATGCTCAGATAATTCAAATCCCCAAATACAGCATCAGACAAATATATTTTCCCTCAAAAGGTAAATAGACTAGTGCTTTAAAGCAAACATCACAGGATTCGCAAAAGAACCAAACATCACTAAACTGGTTGTGGAGAAGGGGTGCTCTGGCACT
>JAUBOD010000290.1:4109699-4121252 GCA_032353885.1 Nothura maculosa
TCCTAAGATCTGTTCTTAGCATGAGAACAAGAACATAAGTCTGTTGGATCTTCTCTTCTTAGCTCGGGCTTTATTTTCTGTTGCTATATATACTTTCCTGTCTTTCTCATTTGGGGGCAGAGTAAGACTCTAATGTTTTCTGCCTCTCATTTTCTTCTATGGTTGTTCTGAGGGTGTAAGGTTGGTCATTTACCACCGCATCTCCACAGTCTGTTGCAGCGAGCGACACCCTTCTTGTCCTGGCTAGGCTATAGAGAGAAGATAGGCCAGGTGTGCCCAGTCAGGACCATCCGTGCTCTGAAACCTCACGGCAGTTGAAACTGGATATGCAGCAGCATTCATCCCATTGTGATTTTTGGCGTGAGATTTTCAAGCATCCGACTAGCTCTGTAATGGTGTTCTGGGATCTCGGAAGGGAAAAGAATACTAAAAATCATTTTCTGATCTCAAAAGAAATCAGGTCATTTTTAATGGTTAGCAAAGCATGAAAGGTAGAAGGTGCTGTTTAATATGTATGTAGCCAATACCCTTTTTTTTTTCTTTTTTTCTTTTATTTTATTCTGAAAGCCAGATTATTTTTTCTTCAAAATTCAGGTTAAAAGTTCCAGTGTAACTGATGTGGTATTTCCTGTTTTCAGTGCGAGTCAGATGTACTGCAAGATTATGCTATTTTAGTACTTTTCATCATGATGAAACTTAACAAAAACAAGTATTGGGTAGAGAGGTTCTGTTGGGAATTTCTAGGCTACTTGTAAAGAGTTTGAACTTGGTGTTATTTAAGCACTTAATGATCTTGGAATTCTTTCTAAACTCTTGCTTTAGCTTTTTTTTTTTTTTTCCCCCAATACCCAGACATGATTCAACTTTGAGATGAAGAGTTACTAATATCTGTAATCTACTGGTTAAACTGTGTTAATCAGTATCTTCTAAGTATGAGGTGTGTCTAAACACATCCCATTTCACTTACCACCACTGGAGAAATTCACTTCAGATGGATTTAGCTGTAGTAATCAGGCTCTTGTGCAGATGATTCCTCACTAGAGTCACAGAAATAAAATCTAACAGAGAAGATAGATTGTGGAGCTGCAGCAATGACTGCTTTGGATATCCTGTAGTTCAGCCTCATGTGCTCCTGAGTCAGCACCATGCTGATCTCACAGCTAAGCATGTGCTTAGCTTTATGCATGAACACCTCCTAAGATACTCATACTTAAAACATTATTTTTTTATTCTGAAGGAGGGCTAAAAGCTTTTCATTGTGGGAATATGTTTTTCAGAGGACGGAAAAATGAGGAAATAGCAGGTGATGTTCTCTAATAGTATCTGATTGGTTGAGGAAGCTATTATCATACTGATTAGCACTGAGATAGTAAGATAATTAGAATTATTAAGATGCCTTGTCAGTAGGAAGACATTACTGATTGTATTGCTATTTGGAGGCTTACAGAGTTTAGAAACAATAGCAAGTCAATGATAAAAAAAACAAGTATGAACAGATTAATTTCCCACCCTAAAAGTTAGGCAGCTCATGAAAGCTTTTTGTCTTGGAGAGCTGTTTCAGAATGAACACGTCTCTCCATGGATTGTAACAGTAGTTCAAACAGCTTACATGCTGTATTTTTAGACAGCTAAAACTGAGTGAGGTAGATCATGTCTCTAGAGACTAAATAGGAAAGGGCTGGCAATTGTTTTAACCTTTCTGCCTTTTGATAAAAAAAATCATAATATTTTTATGGTCACAAGACCATGAAAACATGAATCCTGTGGTTGGACAGAACAGAATTTCTGGATCAATAGAGCAGCAGACAGTTGTACTACTTTCAGTGTGCAAAGTGCAGGGTCAGCTGCAATATATTTCCGCCTTGATAAAATAAAATATACATTTAATCCTTTATTTTCAGATTTCTTTTGTTCTCAATAGTTTCTTGGTAGACAGTAAAAATATTTAAATGGTTAAAGAAACATATGTTTTTCTTTAATTCCTCTTATTGAGATAAGAAAAAGACACAGGGACACAGCTATGAAAAGTTTCACATTGTAATGCCAGGAAAATAGAAAATGATTTCATTGAAAATCCAGCTGCAATATGGAAGAATTGTTGGTTTTATCTGCTAATCTGAAATAGGTTTTGGGTACTTTTAGACACAATATTGGTATTTTTTCCTGCGTGTATTTTGATGTTGTAATAACCTACTTCTCTAAACCTGTGCCTAAATGAATGTGTGGTTCATACCAGAAATGTTCCACACCAGTACCTATGGCTCCTAGGGAGAATGCTTAAATAGGTGATTAATGATATAAAAGATGGTTTATTTCACTATTGCACTCTGCAGCTCTTACTTTCAGCAAGATCAATTGTAGCCCCAAATCATTACAATCTGCTTCTTGTCTAGTGACTTTCATGAAACAAATGAGTGTCAATGATGTGCATGAAGAGCAGTGATGGCCTTGAAACAAAAAACGTAACAAGGGCTTAAAGATTGAGGAACCATTTTACAGCTGTAGTCTTGAGTCCTTCCAGGGTTAGATCTGATGTGCTTTGAGCGAGCAAAGGGAAGTGATTTCTAACTGATTTCTTCTTTGATTTTTAAGTAAAAAAAAATGTCGCCACCATGTCAGCTCAGTATTCTTCATAACCACCAAGTTCATTTCAAAGGCAGATGATTCTGTTCTTACCTTGAAATTATTTGTATGATATCTTTGTGGGATATCAGAGAACAGCAACCTATGGGCACCATATACAATTGCATGTATGTTTGGCTCAATAGATTCGGCAATAAACTTCCTCATTTCTGTCTCTGTGCGTTGTAAAGTACAAATCTCACATAGATAGTTGCATTTGTCTTGCAAATTTCCTTAGTGTTTGCTTTTTAGACTTAATTTTAGAGCCACTAGTGTCCAATTATTTCTGCTTCCAACAGTAATAGCACTATCTAGGGTTTTACAATAGGCTGCAATACTTTGAATGGTTGATATGTGCAAATTCTACCAACACATTCCATTTGAAATTAAGAGTATGCATTCAGAAATAATACATTGTTTGAGACTAGGTGAATCACATAACATCTGAACAAGACTTGTCTTTGCTTATGCTTAAGCACTTTAAATTGATTAAACACTGATGCTGGTGTTTAGTCTAGGCACAAATAAACCCTGGTCTCTAGCTTTCATCACATTCTTCTTTTTATTTCAGACCATCAAATCTTCTCCTGGACCAAAGTAACATTGATATTTCAGCCTTCCGCTCAACAGGCGATTGGCTGAATGGATTCCGGACAGGACAGTGCAAAGAAATTTTCACAGGTGTGGAATACAGTTCCTGTGACACAATAGCCAAGATTTCCACAGAGTAAGTTTGAACTGAAGTTTCTAGCGTGTAGCCAAAGTGCTGTGTTTGGAGTGATAAGTTTCTGTTAATGTTGTACTTGGAATATATGTGGGGAAAACTGTTAGGTGCTCTGTTGATAACTTGAAGGCTATATTCTTATAGATTTTTTCACTTACACTATTAATGTGTATTAATAACAATTCACAGATTGAATTTCCTCTGCCTTCTGTTCCAATATTTAAACATAGTAAACTTGGAAGTCTAAAAGTTGACTGTTATGTTATTATGTTCAAATATGGTGTTTGTTCTCGTGATAAGGAACAATATGTTAATGTTCTCCTTGTACCTGAAAAGAAAAAAGGCATCAGGTTATGGGATAGAGGTTAGATAGGTACAAGACAAGTGAGGAAGAAGTCATCAACAACTGCAGTATTGAAAATTAAAAACATTAATGCTGTTAATCAGTATATTATTGCAACTATAAAAAAAGGCCGATAATGGCTTATTATAGCAATTACCCCATGGGGACCATGCAGAAATCCTCTAGGAATGTCCAATTTCCTGTCAGCTACTGGTTAATTAGCTCTTAGCAAAGTGTTAAACCACTTTCCTGTTGCAGAAGGAGTAAAGAGAATGGACTGCCTAGAAAACAGGAGCTGAAAATCGTGGTTTACCCTGCAAGTTTGGTCACATTGATACCAGGGTTATGAATGTTCAGAGAGTTCAGTACATAAGAGCAAGACATAAGCACTGGCTAGGAGAAACAGTCAGACTGGTAGAGCCATGGAAATGGTAGAGAGGCCCAAGCTCATGGGGCGTCTTGAACCCCTTGTCCATAAGTCCCAACTCCCAGTACGTTTATCATTAGAAAACACCATTTCATTGCCTTTCTTTCAGGTAAGAAAGCAGAACAAGGCTAAATGAGCTGTATTATTTTCTTTATCTCCTTGGTAGTCTCCTGTTGTTTTCATACAAAATCCCTTAGTACTTTTTCTACCAGATCTTGTCTTGCAGCAGTATTTCCATGCCTGGTGGCTCCTCCTGTGCTGCAGTACAAGTTGATTGCTGTCTGTTCACATGAACCCACATGTATGCTTTCTCATGCACTGCATGTTCTCTTTCTTCCAGAGACATGAAGAAAGTTGGTGTTACAGTTGTGGGGCCACAAAAGAAGATTATTAGCAGTATCAAAGCTCTAGAAACTCATACGAAGAACAGCCCCGTTCCTGTGTAAGGTACCAAAACGATGTTGCTCAGGACGAAAAATGGAGAGAAGTTGCTTCAAAGGGCAAAAGTGATGGCTGATAAACGGCACAGTTTGAAGGAGATCTTTGCAACAGCTTTGGAAACATAGTGATTGAAATTTCAAACCCACTAAGACACTCAGATTTTGAGTATAAATGCCTTAAAAATAGGAGTGAACTTTTTTTTCTATCTATTAATCCTAAAGGGTGGGTGCTCTTAACTGACTGATGCAGATAATAAATTTCAAAAGAAAAAAATGTGTAAAACTTCCTTCCAAGTAAAAATAATGATACAAAAACCTAGAGCCATTTGATTATTAAGTGACTGAATAACATACAAAAAAAAACATGGACATGAAAGCTGTGTATTTGAAACAAGAAGAAAGAAAGACTTGCAGTATTTTTATACACAGAAGAGATCTGTAACAGGTATTTTATTTCTTTAAAAGCAAGGAAAATAGAGGACTATACCTCAAAACATATCTGGCCATATTTACTATACTGTCATTGTAATATGCTATTCCAACTTTGGAAAGGAATTCAGAAATAAAGTTTGTAGTGACTTTGAGTTAGTTGACAAAAGTTGTTTGCCATGATGTCAGCTTCCCTAAATGTGTTCATTTAAATAGGAGTCTTAATTTTGAAAAGACATATTTATTTCTTTTTTTTTCCATTATTGTTTATATTTATGCTTAAATACCTTGACCTGGCTGTATTACTGCCATCTGTCACGTTATCCAAACTTCATTGGTGTAACCTAATTAATTTTTTGAAGGTTAATTTCTAGACAATTCTATGTTCAGAACATTATATATGGAATATAGAAGAAAAGAAGGATGGTCTTTTCCAGTTATATCACTGAGGAAATCATCTGGAATTGCTAACATTCCTTCCATTTACAGTGAAAGATATTTGAACATGGGCTCACATCGTGGCAGAATTTTATGCATATTGGCCTCCAAATCAACATCTGCCCTGGTCAAGCAAATGCATTTGCTTTACTTCCCCAAAGCCTGACACCAGTACCGCTATTCTCAGGCAGTGTTCAGGTGGCATATTTGCCTACTGTATATAACTGGAGCCAGATTTGCATCCCGCATAACCGAGGAGGGCATTTCCTGAGGTCACTGAGGCACCATCCAGTTCTTTCTGTTTCATAGATGCTGCTCCTGATGCTCTACTTCATCAGGTGACTCAGAGGGAGATATATGACCATGTAAGCAGCAAACAATAATTACACTGAGATGGTGCCCTGCAGCCAGGTGTAAAGGGATGATTTAAGCTCAGAAAAGACTTTAGTGTTGAGTTTTACCTAAGTCTAATCCTCAAGGTTTTTGTTCAGCTGTCCTGCAGGGGCCTTACCTTTTGACTCTCAGGTTTTTTGGGACATATGTTTTCTTATCTGCATATGGCTGGTGCCACCTCAGCCTTGGCAGGGCTAATACATTAAATATCTCATGGCTATTTGAGAGTCCCAAAACTCGAGCACTTGCAAGGATGCAATCTACTATGTGTTCTCATATAACCAAAAATATCAGACTCCATCCAACAGGTAGTTACAGGTGGCTCTTCCTTCTGAAAGGTGAGTCAAGGAGTAAGGAATGCTGCAGTGCTTTGAAGAAGAATAAACTCTGCTTAATCGCATGAACAAAAGCAGAAAGACTGCCATTAGGACAGCCTTTATGGTACCCAGTAGGAAAAGGAACCTCACAAGTAGGATTCACAAGTCCTCCCCTGTGTTTTTTTCTCACTAACTCAAGGTATAATTTTTCCTCCTGTGCATGTTGGTCTTTACTTTGAGTGGACATGGTTATTTGCCCTGGAAACAGTTAGTTTAAATCATGGCAGGAGGCACTTTTTGCACTCCATGCAGACACAGTGGGCTTCTTAACACTCTAGGCTTGGTACAAGGCATGCAGAAGTCAAGCACTGGCTGAGCCTGTAAAACACTCTGGATTTACAAATTGCCTTGCTTAAACCTAAACCTTTTCCTGGTGAATAACAGTAAGTCCCTGAAAAGACAGAGCGATGATCCAAGACTATAAGCAAGGCAGTTTACTACATGACATGCCTGGTTTTGCCATGCGGGGAAAAGCAGTTAATTGCTTTTGCTTTTGATGTTGATTTGATTTGTTTTTTGAACGTCCTAGCAGCACAGGGCACGTATGCAAGAGAAGGGGCAGTTCTTTGCATTTCGGTGTAGCTTTTAAATAGCTCCTCGCAGATCCAAGAGGTAGGAAATGTAAAGAGGAGATATTCATCACATGTGGCTAAGCAGAGGCAGATGAGCTACTTAGTGACTCCTGGCAGTGAGCATGCTTAAGAGGATTCAGTTTGAAATATACTCATAGGATAGCATTTATTTATATGATCTGAAAGAAAAGGAAATGAGTTTTAAAGAAAGAAGAATGAATGGGTTTTAAAGTAAATTGAAAATACCTTAAAAAATGAAAGCACTTAAGATATGAAGAATTTCTCATGGTAGGTCGCCATCTGTATTAAATACAGCATCTTAAATACAAAGCTATATTATCACCTGTTTAGTTTGTTCAAGGCCTTGCTTCTCTTCAATTTGGAATTAGGATCTAAATCAGACATTGTTAGTAAATTTAAGTCACCAAAAGCTGTTTGGAGACAGTATGTGTGGTAATGGCTTCTTATAACATATGCTTAATTTTCCTCTTCAGCTTCATTCTGCTGCTGGGGAGAGGGAGGGGAGAGACCTGTGAAATGCTTCCAAAAACAAGAACCCAATTTTGTACTGAGATTGAAAACTTTGCACCAAACACCCTGAATTTTCTCTTTGTATCATGTCATATTCCTTGCCCACTGTTTAAGCATGCTCAATATAAATGATTAAATCTCACTGATGCTTAAGGTTAAAAAAATTCAATTTTGCTTTTCTTTCCTATTAGATGTAGAACATTTAAAATACATTTAGCTTTTTCTCTCTGTCAAAAGTTGATTTGTACTGTAAGTGGCCTATGTTGCAAACATCCTATACTCCCTTTTCCCCATGTACATATGTAAACATAGCAGTGTACAATTCTTCATTGTGGAGTAGACATATTAGAATTTGTGTGGCCATCTTCCTGTACAGGACTTGCATTGGTTATCAACATCAAGCAAAATGCAACTACTCACAAAATTGCCTACCATATTATTGGTTTTGTATCTTTAAATATAGTTTCTATTTTATTTATTTCTGTTAACATAACATATCTAGTTTTGTGCTGTTACTTAGCATTCAATAAGCAATGTATAGATGTGGTTTGATTGGCAATATGTATTTACTTTTAACTTGTATTTTAAAGCATTACTTACTCATTTAGTTTATATATTGTGCAATTGTAGATGGCCTCTTACTAATGTAAAATGATTTGTAGTGGAAACATTTATATTTTTATAATAAACATAATGAAAGTATTTTTTACATACTGGAATACTGAGGTGATTGCTTGGAGGACAAAGTAAATTTATTTGATTAGAAAACTGTGGTAGAATTGTAATTAAATATGGATAAATTCTGACTGTTAAAGCATGGGTTCGGAATAAAAGCTAGACATTACCTTTATTATCTATTAAAAAAAGAAAAGAAAAGAAGTAACGCAGGTTTCAAATAGACCAGCATTTTGTTAAACCGATGTTAATCAAAGACTTACTTTCTCCATGGGAATGAGAAAACATCTACTATCGCCTGCCTATGGAATATTGGAAAAGCTGTTGTTGGTTTTAGTTGTGTCAAGTATTTCCAAATTTTTGCTTTTATTTTTTTTCTTCCCTTACCAATGAACCTCTTTTCATCTTATTACAATGTTGAATCCAGTAAAAATGTACTTTTCAACAAAATAAAAAAGCCCACAGCTTGCTGTAATTTAACCCCATGATTATTTCTTGCCTCTGAGTATCTGTATTAGATAATATTTTACTCCTGTTTTCTTATGGCCCTCACAAATCGTTTCTATATGTATCATTAAGTATGGCTTATTTGCCAATGGCAACATATAACCTAACTTTGCATCTTGGGAATTGTCTTCCTAGAAACGTATGAATGGTTTGAATGTTCGCCAAAACCAGTTACAGTCACTTGAAGACCGGAGTAGTTGGGTCTTCCTGCACCGTGACTGATTTTGCATGTTTGTGGACGTTTCAACACTTGTTGCTATCAGAACAACGAATGATTAAACCTGTCCTGGAGTGAAAAAATGGATAAAATTTACAAGCTTTTCGGTTCAGTAGCGTTTTTTTTTTTCAGTATTCCATCTTTGATGCCTTCAGTTGAAGGGGGAATTACTGAAAAGAGCTACCCAGAAGTAGAGACAAAAATTGGACTTCACTTTAAATGACAACAGCTGGACCAAAACACATTTTTACTTTGTAATGCTAGTATCCTTCATGCTGTGCTGCCATGGGTACATATGGTGTCATTTTAAATTCTAATGAAGGCTTTTCAGTGCTATACTTAAATGGTAGGGAAGCTACTCATAGTCTGATCTTTGGAGTATGCAAACTGCTTACATTGTGAACAGCTTTCACCTAAACAGCTGTGTAACATGGACCTGCATCTAAGTCTTTGGCATTACTGGTACACTGTATTTACATTATATCCCTAAAGACACAGTGAATATTAATGCTTCTATAACTGTTTTACATTTACTGTAAAGTAGTATTCATGGCCAGTTCTGAGGTGGGATATAGAATAAGTCCAAGAAACAGCAACAGGGAGAGCAAATGTTTCCCAGCCCACCACCATGTCTTGGTTCAAATCTGGAGAGATAAATGGCTAACAAGCACTTCCTTAAGTGTGATGCACATTATTTTTTAAGTTATATCTCAGTGACTTTTCTTTCATTTTGCCTTCCTTCCTAAGGATGATGTCCAAACCTAGATGTCTTAAAGTAGTGAAAGCCTAAGCAGTGCCAAGTGGAATCAAGCAATTACTTCTGCTGCCTTACCACTTGCCTGATAATACAGACAAGTGTCCTTCCTGTTTGACTGCCCAGTTCCTGAGCCACTGTAATTCCTCAGATCCTTCCCATCCTATTGCTGCCTGAGCAGCAATTCTCCATTTGTATGTGTGCAGTCAGGGTTTTTGTTGTTGTTGTTTTCAATTTCAGTTCAGTCTGTGCATGTTTCTTAATTGAATTTTAATTGGATTTTACTTTCTTAATTTCAAAATATATTTCTCAGGAAGCACTCGCAGGCTTATTCCATTCACACACTGTATAGACATGCACATACTTATGGTGCTGGTTTCTAATGCAAGCAGTAAACAGCATGAAACACAGACAGCCTTCTTCTGGCTTCTTTGCCGTGCTTTTCAGAAAGCCAGAGAACCCCTGATAAATACTAAGTACTCACTAAGCGAGATTTTTCAGCTCGCTGTGCATTTACATGACAGTGATTTCATAATAGCCCATATTTCCCCAGTTAACTCCTAAGAATGTCATCTGGGGCAGCACCAGCAGTCTTACTAAAGACAAGATAAATCACATCTACTAGTTTTTAGATTATCCTGTCACAGAAATAAATTAGAATGGTTTGATGTGATTTGTTTATTCTTGACAAACCTTAGTTGGTTTATTAAGACCTTATAATCTTGCAGCTGCTCAGAAATGTATTATGTAATATTTATGTCTTTCTGGATATTGAGGTTAGCATACCTGGTCTGTAATTGCCTGGCTTTGCTTTTTTCCCTTTCTAAAATTCCGTGTGATCTTTGCTCTTGCCCTATCCTCTGGATCTTGCTCCAAGTCCATGACTTCTCAAAAAGACTAGCCACGGGCTGCCCTTTGGCTAATCCATTAAGGTGTGTGTAGGAAATCTCATAGGCTCTGCAAGCCGGAATGTATCAATGACTTGCTCTGACTAAAGATTCCTACCTGTGAAATAAAAATAAAATACATGTGAGCAAATATTTTCCCTGTCTGCCCAGGATTTTAGCATGCATTTTGAACTTCTGTATGCAATCAACTATTAAGGATCACCACTAAAGAAAGCCAAGTAGGGACATCTGTTTGATTAGCAAATTCCATTCTTTGTTTTTAATTAGAGTGAACAACTCTCATTCATCACAACCGTATGGCTTTTGGGCTGAATGATAAGGTCAGGCATCCCATGAAAGTACTTACGTGAGTCTGGACTCACTGGAAATCTTTTAATTCAGCTTGCGGCTATCTGCATAGGAGGGAAACTGTCCTTTATCTCCACCCCTCCTCCATGCAATTTATCCTAATATTATTAGAAAGCTCCATTTTAAATCTCTTTAGTGAAATGAGCCACTTGTGTTTACCCAATATGCTTCTGTAATTACTACTGACCTCAGTTTCCAAGCCTTTCAAAAGTGTGTGTGTGCGAGATAGCATGAAATGACCAGAGATTTAGTAAGATTACTAATATTCTGAGGTAGGGGAGCAGATGTTAAGCTTGTATCAGTGACTGATTCGTCACTTAGCCATGAAATGTAGCAGAAACTGCATTTTTCAGCAGCAGTTGTAAGGAGCAAAAAGGACCAGACAAGATCTCAGGAACCTAAACTACCATTGGTGTATATGTAAACTGCATATGGGTTGTTATTATAATAAATATTATATATTACATATTGCTCTCAGAAGAAACTGTGTTATAAATATACATTGAGACTTCTCAACTGACAAAATAAATGTGTCTCAGTGTTGCATGTGTCTGGTTTGAAGGCTGTTTCACTTCCTGCCACAAGGCCTGCAAGGGCAATAGCCAGGTGTTGGGTCTGTCTGTGTTCATATGAGAGTGACGTTCAAGCCCTACCTTTAAAATACTCAGCTGAAGTAAAGCCAGAAAATATATGTGTGTATATATAAATATTTATATATACTCATTTTTAGCTTTTTTAAAAAAATATATATGCAAATATATATATATCTGCTAAAAATGATTTGTTTGAATGGAAGACAAAGTGGAGATCTGGTTTGGCTGTGCCGTGCTCTTCCCAAAGAGTCAAGC
>JAUBOD010000290.1:4159762-4179537 GCA_032353885.1 Nothura maculosa
AATTCCTTAAAAAAATCATTGGAAATTGTTGAGATGGGCTTGAGATGACATTCACCAAACTGGCCTTGGCAGATAGTCTCAAAACTGGTGATGTGAGCACAAACTATCATAGCAATTGCATTGCATATGCTGGTCAGAATACAGCTGCTGCTGATCTTAAAAATACACAAAAGTTGTAAATGTTAAGTCCCAAAGCAGAACTGGCAGTCTGAAAATGTTATTTATATAGTAGTTGTACTGGGGAAACTGCTAATTGCATCTCTTGAGTAAACAGGACCAGCCTTGGGCATAGGCAAAATAAGGTCATTGCCACAGGCAACACAATCACATCCTTAAGCCAGACTAAGACCTTCTGCAGCAGCTGCTGCAGCCCTGGACTCAGTGGTACAATAAGGGAGTGGCTCTTCTGAGCTTATTGTCCCCAGCAGCTCAGGGTTACAAGACCACGTGTGCTTGACCAGTTCCCCCTCCCGCCCTATAGCAGTGCCCAGACAGTGTGTGGCCTCCTTGCAAGGAAAAGGGAGGAGAGCCAGGGGCTTTGCTATGTCTGTCCTTGTCCCCTTCTTGCCCTCTTTCCATGCCCAGGGGCTGTGGGATCCTGCCTGCTTGGGGATCACAAAGTGGGCAAGTCTTCCTGTGGGACCAGCCCAGAGGATACCTCAGGTGTGTGGATGTAGGTACTCCAAGGAGTGGGAGACTGGCCTGTGGAAAAGACAAACACAACTTTCCCTGTTTTGCTGGATCTGTCCTCTTGTTAAAAGAGGAAATCATTGGAAATTATGGCCTGATAATCCAATGGTAACTGTTAGCAAAAGTAGTGATCAAGCCTGAAAAGGCAAATCGCAACGCACTGTGGTGAGTTGTTCTGCAGTTCTCTGGCAGGTGTGAAATAGTAAGAGGAAAAAGAGTCCCTGGAGCCAAGGTTGAATCAAATGCTAGCCAGCAATTCGAGACCTTTTTCCTAAGCCTGGTAGAGTGGCTACACTTCTTTAGATTGGATCAGTGACAGCCCAACAAACAAGTAGGTAGCAGATTTGTTTGTTAGCTGAAGGGCAAAAAGAGCCAACTTTCATGTCCTTAAATTAGTACCAACCTAGGCCATCCTACTTCTCATTGGCAGACAGTTTCTTAAAGCTGTCAAACACAAATGAAATAATTTAATCTTGCTAAAAAGTAAGCTAGAGAAGAAAATCTTTTGAGACAGCTATCCATTGTGCTAAGCAAAGTAATTGTATAGCCTACTAATATTCTTTATCCTTTTTTGTATGAGTAATCTGATCTATGCCAAAACCATAAACTGTTTCGTGCAGATGTTCTTCTGTATCAGTTAAATGAATAATTAAGAGAAAAATAATAGATTCAGAAAGCCATGCAGCGTGGGTGCCATTTGCATGACTGCAGGTGTATATCATTGAGAATTTGACTGAAAAATTTACTTATATCTGGGCCTACTTCCTATTTTGGACAAGGCATATTTATAGGGAAGAGAAAGTTCACCCTGCATTGCAAAGACACTGTGTGTTTTCTAATGTAGAGGTTACTAGTATGAAAGTTACTCCCATCTCTGGGTTCTTCTGTTGCTACGTGTTTTCCTTTCCCTTTAGTTTTCTAACTGCTCTGATAATCTGAGTCCCTTTTCTGCCACTCAAGTGCCTTTCAAGTTTGACCTCAGTCTATGTTCCTTCTTTTAGGGTCGTGACAGGGTTGGTGCTGTTGCAAGTGCTGAATGCTCCTTTAGTAAGGAGCAAGTGCTTCTTGCTTGAGCTCCTGAAGGGAATCTGAGGTTTAATCATCTACTCTAGCAAATACTCTGGAAAGCTGGCTGGGAAGGTAAAGTGTCTAGGAGTCCTGAGTCCTTTCCCTTCTGCAGCTGGTTCCCAGAGGAACTTAAGACTGAAGAAAACTGAAAAATCTATCATTTGCCTCTGTAGGGAGGAAATGAAATATATACTCATTCGCTGTAATATTCTAGTGTATATCCTTCTGGTCCCTAGGTTTTTAAAGGACATAACCATCTTCAATGGATCTTCAGCCATGGTATATCACGCTCATTTGTCAATCTAAAAGTTCTTTAGAAGACTGCTAGATACTGATGTTGCTTAGGAAGTAGGACTGGACTTGTAAGGCTGTTTACAGATTTGGAACCCTGAGGTCTTCCTTACAGCAGCGGGGAAGCTTTGATCTGCCATGTGGCAGCATCAAATACCATCAACTGCACTTAAGGGACTCTGCTTGTTCGGACATAAGGGACTGAGCTCATCTGGTTTCTACAGCAGCAGACAGCCTTTGCTATTCCTGGAAAATGTGTTATAGCCTTAAAGCTTGATTTTTATATATGCAAAATAAAACCATATTAAACTGCATACATGGATCTTGAGAGAGACTTGATGGAAGAAAAGCATGTTTTACTTCCAGGTACCATAAATCAAGAAGAGAGCTAGGCTGATAGTGACTCTAAATCTTGTTCAACTTCTGATCTTTGGTGTCCTCCATCACTAGAATATTATACTGTTAATTCTAAAATTGAAACTTTCAATACCAGTACCCTAAACAAAGAGGGCAGGCAAATAGTTCAGTATATGAAGTTTGTCCCTGGCCCTTCAGCATAGAGGACTGACTTGACTGCTGCCCTGTCTCTATTTCTGCTTTTGCTCTCCAGCGATGGCCATGTGAGAGACCTGGAACTCTTAAGCTAGAGAGCTCTAAAGATATTTAGGGCCTAGGATAAGCTTCTGATTTGCCCACTCTATTTCACCTAGTGCTGTTTTTGTGCCATTTATCCAGAAGTATCTGGATAAATGGGCTGTATCTTCTATTTGTTGCAGCAATGGGAGCTTGTGAGGCTTTAAAAAAAATGTAATAGCTTCAAAATAAATCCAGAAAAACTCAGCAGCTTATCTTCGGCATTTTGGCAGCTAATGTTGTGTTTACTTTTCTTTTCCCTGACTCAAACTGTGACATTTTTCTTCTCCTTCAAGAGGAAGCCAAAAGCATATATCTGGGTGGTTTTGTGAATAGCTATTGCATTTATGATATTAAAGAAGCATGTTTTGCCCAGCTGTTTAGGAGAATATGCTACATAATGCATGTAGCATAAACAGCGACTATTGGCAAATGCGGTTATCACTTTTATAGGCAGACTTAATGGAGAATAGTGGAATAAACAGTTACAGAAATCTTTGTGTGTGCTGCCTTCCCCTCCCCGCCCCCGTTCTTAATTTAGAGGATTTTGGCAGATTTTAGAAGGTGTTTCAAACAGAGATGTTGTCTTTGTCTTTTGTGCTGCGGGAACTGTTTTTGCTTTACTCATTGAGACACAAAACTCTATTCTTCCAGCTTTTATTTTCAGTAGCTAAAGCTTTCTAACAACTTTGCTGTCAAATTGTGTGTGTAATCACACCAAACTTGATTAGGGTTTATAGGTGTGTTTTTAATGAGGGTGGAGAATTATTTTTAAACAATCAATTAGCTGTTGTTTTAAAGGAAATCAACCATGTTCAGTGATTAAATCTTTAAAATTTCATGTGCTCAAAAGGCCTGTAAATAATTTCTCAAATAGTTTCATTGCCAGGTCTGAGCAAGTTTGCCTAAATTATGAAAAGAGAGTAACAGGTCAGAGTAGGAATCTCTCAGACTATGGTAGTTCCATAAAGTGATATATTCTAGAAACAGGAAGTGACTTCTTTTCTTGGTGTCATGACCTTAGTTGCCTTCTGAGTCTTCAATGATGTCAATACTAAGTCCAATACTATTAAAACTTGCAGGTAGTGAGGTTTGGGAGCACTATAGCTATCTGTCCCTTCTCTGCCCATCACACTAAGAAAAATGCATGATGAGATTTGGGAAGAGGGTGTCCCTCTCCCCTTTCTCCCATTGTGAGAGATTAGAAGATCTTACAGGAGGGAAAAAAAAACCCAAAACCCTGTAACTTATGGATTAAAAAAGTGACAGCTGGGAATGAGACATGCAAGTATTTGAGTATCACAGTCTTTTCTCAGGAGCCTGTAGGCAGAATCCTAGGTAGCCATGAATGATGAGAAACACGTGAGGTTAACCTTTCTGAATAATAATGCCATCTGCAGGAGTTTCCTAGCCATCCGCCCTTGTCCCAGAAGACCATTTGTACTTCACAGCATTAATATTCATTAGGTGTAACACCATATGTTGCACAGCAGGATGCATTGCCGGCAGACTGTTTGTCATAAAGCCAGATTTAATAAAGCATTGTAAAACAAACATTATGATGATAAATACAAAATGACAGGCTAATTAAGAGAATCTTAATTGCTATTTTTCCATAATAACATTTGTTTATTGTGTATCTGTCTCATTCTAGTACCTTACTTTGATAGCTTTTTGCTCTTTATCTGCTCCATGAGGGAATCTCTACCTCATATAATTTTAGGACATCTAATATTTAATTGTAAGATATTGATTCAAGACTAATGAATAGTGATACTAGGGATGTGCATAATCATTAACCTGTAATATTGGTAAGTAGCAAAAAAAAAAAAAAAAAAAGAGGATTTGAGAAGAGTGAGTTGTTTGGAGAAAACTTGTGGCCCAAGTTGAGGAAAATTGAGGAAATCTCAATGAATGAAAGCACAGGCTGTTACAGTTCTTTGGATAGGTAGTATATTCCACATCAGTAACACTTTTCAGTGAGTGGCCTTAAATACAAATAGCAGTTCTTATGTAGCAGCGTGTAAATGAAAGCCCCCATTATTTCTTCTTTGCTACCATGGAATTTAATTGTGATTCCATTCCTGTGCTCTGATGACTCCATGGGAAAGGGATTTAAAGAATGAAGAACTATATTACAAATTAATGTAGAGAAGTGACACCTATTTTATTTTTTCTTACACTTACCTTTCATTATAATGATTACTGCCAGAGTGTAAGGAAATTAATATGTCCTTCCTCAAATATGTCAAGGAGGCAAGCTGCAAAACTTCTTGAAACTCATAGTATTTCTCCATGGTCCTACCTTACATGCAGTTTTTATTCTAAAAGTAACCTGACTTTCTGAGGCAGAAAAAAATCATGATCTGAGAAGCAAAACTCGCATGGGATTTTTGCCTCTCACCGATGGTGCAGTTGGATTTTAATCTTAGTGAGGTTTGCATTTTTGTTGAGTCCAATTGCTCTTGTAATTTAGGTAATTTGAGGTGTAGTTCCTGACTTGCACAGTCTTTTACAGAAGTAAAGTGATTATCATAACCAAGGACATGTACTGAACTGGAAGTTAGTGTAGGAAATAGGAAACTCTTCTTAGGTTTTGTGACATGCTTTGAATTTTATCACCGTATCTCTCTCTTTGGACATGTTAGATCCATGGTTTGTTTCACAAAACAAAATGTCCTAAATGACAAGGCAGAATAAAAAAAAGCTGTAATTATTATAATAACTATTTCATATGTTGTCCACCAGAGAGGTAATAGTTTTATGTAGATTTGGAAAAGTTAGTGTTTCAGAAACTTACTTTTTTTAACCAAGCTGTAATTCCATGTACATACATGAGACCCTACCAAATGAATAAGATTGTATAGAATTGGTGATACTACTTGAGAACTCCCATAATCAGAGCCAGTGTTGTCTTTTATTTCACTGCCTCACCATTTGTTTGTATAGTCAGATTAATAGAGTATGTACAGAAGAGGTAAAGAACAGTTGGCTACTCCATCACTCTCACCCATTTTATATGGTTTGTGATAAAACTTAAAACTGTAGCGGAAACACAGAATAAACACGGAAAGTCTTGAGCTGTAAAGAAGATCTCTGTAGGGTGTAAGCTGCTTGTTTTGATTGGAGAGATGAAAAAAGATTTTATAGTCCTTTCCAAATATCTTCTTGGATTGGCTCCCAGAGATACAGTGTTTTAGACTAACTTCTATGTTAGAACGTTTCTTTCTATTTTCTTGATATACATATATGTATAAACCATATTTTTCAGAGTTCTTGCCCCAGTACAGATGAACTGTAAACACAGATTTTTCTACTTTTGTTCTCTTCTCCTTTTACATACTACTTTATCTCCAGACTTGAATCACATTGCAACCATTATACAGTCTCTTTGCCTGCTGTATGTTCTTCAGATCACTATCGGGTATTTGACATTACGAGTGATAATCAATTCCTGTAGCATGCAGAGCATGAAGTGAATGAAATATCCACCTCCATCTTGCCTAGTATTATCACATTCATTTTTATGACAGAATTCCTCCTATCATGGTTTAAAAAAAAACTAATACTCATTGATAAAATGCCTGAGGAAAAAGTTTGAATGTTTCTCTAAAAATTAGCTGAATTGCTAATAACCTATGACCTCTAGTTCAGTTGAGATCTTAATCTGAAGTAAAAAGAAAACAGGGAGCTTTAGTTCTCCGACGGGATGGTGACATTATCTGGAATCTCTGCTACTGTTTTGCTTGGTCTGACAGTGTAATGGACCTATTGTTGCCTGTTTCACAGCTTTCCTGACCATCTGAATGGGAGTAATACCTTCTCAGCAATCCTAATGCCCGAAAGGACATATACCTATAGCTAAAAGCAGCATTTGAAACATTCTTGCAAGAGGGGCTGGATGTCACCAAAGACAATGGTGCCTGTTGCAATCAGATCACTTAGACCAAGGCCAAGGAGAGAGCTGAGATGATAGGGACAAGCTGGTAACAAAAGTTTTCTTGTGACTGACTCAGTCATGCTCTGGAGCAGGAGAAATTAGGTAATAGGGTAAAGTGTTGGGTAAAGTGTGGGGTTTTTTTGTTTGTTTTTTGTTTTGTTTTTTTTTTAAAGATGGAATCTAAAGCAACTTAGTGCTGGATCATCTGATCTGCTTAAAGATAGATCATGACCCTTCAAAATCAGTATATTTACCTGATAACTGCAAAGAGATTAAAATAGATATAATTTTTATACCTGTTTATAAGGAAGATTTTTTTAAAAAAAGATAAATGTGAGAAGCTTCTAAAAATTACAAGCCATGGATTCTTGTGTCAGAATCTGGTAGATTAGCTTTATTTATGTATTTCTTTATAAGACTACTTCCAAGTACAAGTATACAATTGAAGACAGATCATTCATGTAAACAGACTTCAGAGAAGTATGTGTCTATTGAAGTCTCTTGCACAGTACACTGCAATAGCTGTAGAATGATCCTCGATGGTACCTTCTTTCTTTAGAATTCATGAAATTAGTTGAATTTCCTCTTCTTTTCCTTCATTTTCCAAAAAAAAAAAAAAAAAAGTCTAAAAGCTTCACAGCTTTTTCACACACGGAAATTCTTATGCTCTGAATTTTGATCCTGATCATTCAGTAAAAACGGAACCAATTCTTAACCTATCTGATGTTTCCTTTCTCTTCTCTTATCATACTAATAGGGAAAGTCGAATTTTTCTGCTCATCATGTATCATTTATGAAATGGTCATTTATGAAGGTGACTATTCTTCATGGCTAATACTCTCTGCTTGTCCCACTAAAGTAAGTGCTTGAGTGAAATTAATGGGAGCTGCTGTCATCTCCAGCAGAAATTCTCAGTTGCATGCCTTTGACACCTAATCAGCACTTTATTTGAACAGTCTCTGTTGACAGCACACTTTCTTTAATAAGATGTTGCATTTAAAACAAATCAAGAACAACAACAAAAAAGCCACATTTTCTCAGTCAGGCTGGCACAGGCCCCAAGGAAACAGCACATGGCAGGGCAAGCTGGAGAAAGAGCCAAATTCCAACATGGAGCTCTCATGCCTGGCACTGCTCTAGGTTTCTTGTTTTAAGGTATTATGTTAAATGGAGATTTGGCTTATCTGGGTAACTAATGAGCCTGTAGTGTCATTAAAGATATACTACAGCTTGTTTCCTTCTTTTCACACCTTCCTCAGGTGCACTTGAGTGGTCCAGTGTCAGTAATAAATGGCAGAAAGGATAATGGTATCTGCATAAGTCCCATAGTCTCATCTGTGCCTGGTATCTCTTTACTGCTGTTTTCACCAGTCTTTTCATTGGAAATAGCTTCACTGTAGCTTTTATGAGGCAGCTGCACCACGGAGCAAACAGTGATGGATGCATCTGTACTGGTTTAAGGAAGTATTCTGGGAGCTGAGGGTGAATAAGTTCAAAGTATTCAAATGTTTGAATAAGATCAAACATTCCAAGTATGCTAACCCTCACTTATTTCCAATAATGGATACATCTTGCCTGTCCTTGTGTTGTGATCAAAAATTGATAGATGGGTTCTAAATTTTACCTAACAGTCTAGTCATTTTGGCATCAATGGAGCTTCTTATTTGAAAAAGAAATGTGAAATCAAGTGGGTCAGAGGCCTATTCGTATCCAAGGTCTGCTTTGTTTGATTTTGTGTTTTCGTAGTGAGGAAGCCCAATGTGAGTTTCCCTTGTACAGGAGACTGTTTGTCTGTGAGTGGTGACTTATCAAAAGATATAGCATGTAGTTTGTCTTCTCGCTTCTTAGCTCTTTTTCTAATTACATGTTTTATATGCTAAGAGGAAATGTGCAGTATATGCTAAGGAGGGATTTTTAATGAAAGCTCTAAAATAAAATGTTCTGATTAGTTCAGTGTTCCTTGAAATCTGCATTTGTTTTGACAGCTTTGTCATCTTAGTCACTTGAATGAGCAACAGCAAATAGAACTGAATTTTCCTGACTAGATGGGCTGTCTTGTAAAGCTTTCAAAACAGTAAAGCCAGAAAGGGAGGAGAAATGAATTTTTATTTTTCTTTCCACAATAGACAAAGCTGTGCTCTGTTTCTGAATCTTAGTCCATCAGGACATCAACAGGATTTGCAATGAGAAGCTGGGGAGAGGTTAGAAAGTTAAGAATTGGACTCTTGCAAGCTTGTAGGGTCAAAGCCATAAATAACACTAACAGGATGATGGAGCACCTCTGCAGCCGTGCTCCTGGCCTTTGATTTGTGGACTCTAGGTAACGTCGCAATAGATGTGATTTGAAAAAAATAGAGAGATCAGAGGTGAATGCTATTGATGTGTTGGGCATGTCTTTCAAAAGCAAAGTGACCCTATTCCTCTCATAATACTAATGCACATCGTCACTTGAGTAGTTTGAAGGACATGAAAATTTCACCTTTCTCGGTACTGCTGTGATCCTTGTGACATCCAGGAGAAATAAAAGCAGTCGTCACATATAGATGTTTATTTCAAAACAATGTGGATGCTGCAGATTTGCATTTGTTAAAAGCATCTAGAAAAAAAATGGTATAAATGAAGTGGTATCAGGTCTGTCTCAGAAAATCTGAATCGAGGAAAAATGCCGGAGGCTACAAGCATATTTTGGAAGACAAAGTGGGGATGGGCCTGTTGCTCTGAGACGGTGTGTTGGTTCAGGTGGTGGCCAAAATGAGGTTTGGGAGCTGTTAGGCAGCACTACTCTCCAAGATGGTTCATATACTCGAAGCTTGCTCACTTCCAAATTGGATCTTGAGTAAGAAGGGTTCCTTCTGGAGCAAAACTGCAATAATTAGGGAGGGATGATACGGGCAAAATGTGGCCTTTCAGAAGCTTCTTCCTTGTTGGACGAAGGCAATTGTATCATTCCTTAGTCTACTACAGCTTCTAAAGCATTTAAAATCATATGTCAGCAACTAAGCAGTGGATAGTAGGCTGTACTCTATCCTGCTATTTCCAAGAATGCAAATAATCATTGCAAAATGAGATTGAAAGGAAATGTGACAAAATGGATCAGAGCTTTGGGTTATTTATTATTAAATCTGATGAGGAAGCTAAGATGAGTTAAGTATCCAAAAATCAGACTTAAGGCCCACAGATAATTTTCACTCTAATGGCTTTAATTTAAAAAAAGGAAAAAAAAAGTTTTCAGTTTGGACCTGTTAAAAAAAAATTGCAAGATTTCTTAATATGAAAACTTTCTTCGGCATTAGATATGTAGGTTTTATATTTTGCTTGCTCTTGTTTTATGCTTGTAAGAGAGATGTTTTGTTTTATGATGTTGCTTTATTTTATGCTTGTAGTCCTTCATATTGTTCTTCAGTACCTTCTCAAAAATCGTCAGTCTGAAGTCAGGTTGGCAATTTTACCTAAATTATCCCTCTTTGTAAGGGACAATAATGCAGCACAGGCTCTTAAATTTCTTTTTTCCTTGATTCCTTCACCTACAGTGGAGTAGTGATTGTTCATCACTATTTGCAAGCAGCTTTAATCAGGTAGTCCAAAAAAAAAAAAAAGTAAGCCTATGTAATTTTTTAATCAACTGAATGAGGATTCAGGGACCTCTGTTGAATAACGGTCTGCGTATACAGTAATTCATTATATCCTAGAACTGAAGCAAATATTAACAAAGTTGAGTGGAACAGAGAGGAAGAATCAGCTAACTCGTTTTTATTGTTCATAGAAAGTATTGGCAAGAATGATTTAAAACAAACAAAAAAACAACAATGTGATCCTCATCATTAATCACAGTGACTATTTGAGTCTGGAGCTGAGCAGCCTTTTAAAAGGATTAACAGAAGTTTGATGATCTGATAGTTCATGCATTTTTCACTTGCAAAAGGCTGCATGTCCGCTAACTTGCTTTCTTAAAAACTTGAGAATGAGCAATGTTTTTGCACTCAGAAAATAGAACTGTGAAAGTAAAGGATGTGGTATATCACAGTCCTCAGTGATAATTATGACTATTTCATTTTTAAAGGAGAAATAATATCATTTCCTGAGAACTTTTCTATATGCTGTTAATATATGGGGTTTTTGTTTTGTTTGTTTGCTTATTAAATGACGCCTGCATTGATATTCCGCCTTAAAATGTGGATGTGTTTCTGTGCTACACTACACCACTTTTCACCACAGTGAAGAAATGCCAGTAACATGTGATTATAAAATATTCAGGAGGAATCGTACTGACTTAAAGTTTATGCACAGCGATATGCTGTGGTGAGTTTCTGATTTGGAGGAATATGTCAGTAAAATCAAGGTCAAATGCTTATAGGATATGAATGTATACAATAGAAAAGAACAAGAACTAGAAATAATATAATTTTGAGCAACTTCAGGAAACACTGTGAAGTCCAGTGTCTACATAACATAATTAAAGCTAGGAAGTTGCAAGGGGTCAGGTAAAATGTGGATAGGACAAAGCAAAATAGTTAAATTACAAACCATTATAAATACTTAGGAAATCACAACATAGGGAGAGCTAGGATATTGTATTTCTGAAATCTGACATTACTTAGATTTACATGTAATTGACTTTTGCTCTATTTTGGATTTTGACTTTTATGGTATTTTTCTACAGGAAAGAAAATAGCAATTCTGCATTCTGGTCAGAACAGTAAACAGTAAATCCATCTTTTTTAAAAAAAGTCACATTATTCTAATGAAGTCTGTGGATGACATTTTAAAAATTAGCTACCACTACTTGTACTTTCAGCATCCTCTTGTGCATTGCTGGAGAATGTCTGGCTAGGTGTTTTCACATCTGTCAGTAAAACCAAGCTCCAAATGCAAAGTACAGCACTTGGGAACACTTTATATTTTTGTGATGATCCCCAGAGGACTTTGAGCCTGTAAAAAAGGAATAAAAGGACCCCAAAATGCATTACTATTTTCATCTGCAAAAGGAACAACTTGGTCCCAGAAGTTACATCACTTTGGACAATGGTCTTGCCAGATTGCAATTGCTGCATAGTTTGAGTGGTAGAACTGTTAGATTTAAAAATCTTTAAGGCAAATTCAGGACTTAAAATTCACACTATTAGAATCAATAAATATCTATTTCTTCTACTTTAATAGATGGCAAAAAAATCCCTCTGGTCACTGATTTGCAAAAATTTGGAAGATGACAGTAAAGGATCTGAAAAGGAAAGTTATTTGGGGAGACTAACAGAGATCAGACTCTGTGGAAGCTAAAATTTCTTAGGTCTTCCAATACTAGTCCAAATGGAAGCTAGACAAACTTATACAGCCTTTGGAAAAGAGTCTGAATCCTTAAGAATATCTACTGTCGTCTTCCAGATTCCTTGAGGAGCAAGCAGGTGCCCTGCAAAAGAGAGGGATGTCTTGGCATGGGTTATATTCCAGATGGCGGAGGGGACTCTAATAGGTCTGGAAAGGCAGCAGACCTCTGTGAAGTGACAGATCAGGTGGCTTAGTTCATAATCAGACCCATAGCAGGGAAGTTGCATGTTGCGGAATTGCTGAATATCTAAGTACAAGAACACAAGAGTAGAGGGCACATTTTGTTACTGGAGGTTGATTTTGGAGACTGATTGTTACAACGTTTAGTGTACTGGCTTGACAGGTGTTTAAGTCGACTAACAAAGAGGTTTTTGCATTGAATGCTGTTTTTCTATTTGACTGTGTTAAATCTGTAGTGCAAACATGAAATTTTAAATACTGAATAATAAATTTTGCTAGATCAGCTAAAAAGCAGATAAAAAGTAATTAGTGATATGGTAGTAACCATGGTAACTGTACTGACCTACTGTACTTATTCTTTATCTATTCATTTATGTGTGCATTTATATATGTATACTAAAAAAAGAAACCTTCATATTCTTCTGGGATAATTTTGAAAACAGCGAGTTATTCTGAAAAGGAATCAAACCAACCATTTCCAAATCTCATGTACTTTCTCACAACCACTAGATTATTTTTTTTTTCTTTTTTTCCTCCAATCTGTTGTAATTTCCAGAAAGGAAAGCCCCTGGAAATAAGCACTGTGTGGAAATGCTGTGAGTGGCCATGGGATTTCCTTTCCTTTCCTTTCCTTCCTTCCCACAGTGCTCCCCCTGTGCTCGAGTTGGGCAGCACCCAAGCATTGAAAGCACTTGATGACACACAGGGGGACCCGGGCCTTGCAGAGGGAGCCAGCCTGCTGGCCTCTCTTCTCCAAGTGCTAATTGCTCTTATTTAATGTAATGTTGCATCATCTCCTCGTAGGTTCTTCATCTATTCATTTTCTCTGGCACCAGCTGTTTCTTTTTATGAAGAAATGAGAGCATCTCCTCAGCTAGAGAGCTCTCTTGACTAGCTATAGTAAGCTGGGTTTTTTTATTGCTTATTACTGGAAGATTATACAGCTTAGAAGCATCCATGGTAACTATAAACTTAAGCCTTTCTCTTCTTATTCGGGTGAGAACAAAATGCTGGTATGTGGGGTACAGAACATGCCAATAACTTTTCAGTGCAGAATACTTAAATGACTTTAACTTGATACACATCTTCTAAGCGTCTTGTAAATAATGAAACATAATGGTTGAATGAATTTGCCATTCTGAGATGTATTGACTTGATTAAGTAATTAGCTAATTTCTCATATGCTACAGGACACTTTGCCTTTGGTCTCTGGTTTACCAGCTTCTGGGGAGAAATAAGTGACGGGACTTTCTAACCTGTGATTTCTGTCAAGTATTCTTTTTGGTCTCTAACTAATTTTTCTAGACTTCCTCCACTTGCTATCCAGCCACCTACCCCTTCTGAAAAATCTTAAAAACTGTTTCCTTGTAAGGAGAAAAAAGAAGAAAAAGAAAAAGGCAGAGGGAGAACCAAGAAAGGCAGATGCCCTGCTGACCTGTCTGCTGGGATATGTCTCCCAGCTTGCCTGGGCACCACATGTGACTGTAAATGCCTCCATTGTGTCTGTGGTGCTTCTGGCCTATGTTGTTCAGAGGGTGGATGCTGGCATCATCAGTGACAAGTCCTCAGAGTTAATATTTGGAGAGCTAGTTTTTTTGGAATATTATTTGGCAAATTGTGGAGTAAATGAGGTTGCTTTTGGAAGAAAGCATGACAGAAAATACAAAGACAATTTTAGCCCTAGAATCTTGTAAATTAGCCTGATATCAGTGGTTGAAGGTAGCTCAAAGCCTTTGTGCTCATCACTCATCTCTGAGCTGTTTTTCCCTAGAAGAGACACCAAGTGATTAATCTCATGTTCACAGGACGAGTAGCACCTTATGGCCCCATTGCATGTTGTGAGGTGACTGATGCTGCCTGGGCACAGTATCAGAGGTGATGTGGCCCATGGAGGGTATGGCCTGAGGAGGTGTTGTCCAGAAGAAATATAAGGGAGTCAGAAACAGGAACTGAAAAGGATGGGAGCTCTAAAGTCAGAGAGTTGCCAGCTTTGGGTAGGAATGTACCAGGAATGCCACTCCATATTTTAAAAATTGCTACTGCTATTCAAATTGCAGTCAGTCTAGTTTTGTTCTGGAATTTCAGGCCAGTGTTTTTGAGTTACCTGCTCATTCTGAGTGCTTTGTCCTCAACAGCTTTCCCATAAGTTTCTCCTGGCAGCTGGTGAGACATGTCTGTCCCCCCTTTTCTCTGTGATAAATTTGGCACATGACTTCTGTGCCTCTGGTTTCCAGTATAACCTGATGCAGCAATAAATAATGATCTGTCCCTGAAGCCAGTTAAAATAAATATGCCTTAAAAAGTCTAATTAAAAATCGATCAAGGAGCTTATATCTGCATTTATTTCTTTTAAAAATATCCAGGTTTAATATACAAGGCATAAATAATCTTTCCACTTGTAACATTAATGACAGGCCATTATATACATTTTTTTCTGCATAGAAAGACAAATTGAATATATGTGTACACTAGTCCCCCCCATGTATGTTTGCATAATCAGTAAAGCTAGCAGTATACGGAGCTTAAATTTGAAGAAACACTTTGAGATTCTTTAAGTTTAGTTCATTTATCCAAATATTACTAAAATGACTGGATAATAACTTGTGACAAATTGTTATGGTTTTGTTGTTAATGTTTGACTTTTGTGGAAGTTTCCAAGCACTTTCTAATGAAGTCAGTATTTAGATCTCCCTTTCTGCAGATGGAAATGTTGGGAAGCAGAATGGGATGTGACTTGCCTAATGTTTCCAGAAACCCACGCAACAGAATCTAGGTCCCATCCAGTCCATTCCTTCTAGGTAGCTGTCAAGTCCTGCACATTTGTTTGTGTTGTAAGAGCATGTAGCAGCCTGTCATGGTCCAGAGTCACAGCACGCAACAGGTAGATGTTAGGCAGTCATCTATGATCCGCGTGTCTTGCCATCTAAATGCACTTAGTCAGGAGTAAAATGAGGATGGAAAAATTATTGAAATGATATGCATATGATCAGGCCTCAGAAGAGGTGATAACTTCACCAGGATTTTTTTTTCAGTTTTTGGCTACTTTAGTGTTATGAAAACACAATAGAGTATTACTATAGAGTAAACTTGTCATTCTCAGAATACCTTGTGAGCAGATGACTAGTGGAAGTAGAGCAGACCCAGGTGTGTGTGGTGGCGACATTTTGTTGTTGCTGTTCACACAATTCATTGTCATTTATTGTAATACAACAGAGGGATTTGTCTTTTGCTTTCCTTGTAATGGCTGTGGGTACTGTAAATGCTAAGCCATG
Source organism: Nothura maculosa (assembly GCA_032353885.1). Taxonomy (NCBI): domain Eukaryota; kingdom Metazoa; phylum Chordata; class Aves; order Tinamiformes; family Tinamidae; genus Nothura; species Nothura maculosa. The sequence goes on from JAUBOD010000290.1 coordinate 4,175,159, forward strand.
AGGGGTACCTTAATGAGCAGAAATGTGGCACTGGTTCAGCTCTTTAACAGCTAACTAAAGTTGACTGCTAGCATGAAGAGGAGGAATTATTCTCAATATTTCCAGTAGCTCTTTTGTTCTTTCAACTCTTTCAGGCCAATTATTTTTATGTGCTGGTTGTGTATCTTTGCTCTGTGGTCACAGTTCTGGGTTTTTTTTCAAATTTTTAACAGTAATGCTTCCAGTTTGGTGGGAGATTTCTATGTTCCAATTGGCTAAGATGACAAGTCCTCTTGGCATAGGTGTAATTTTGGCCAGCTCTAGTCAGGAGTAACTTAATCAGCTGTCTACCTGATAATTTAAACAAATAGATCCATGTTTATTCTGCATCGAAAATGCAGTAAGACACTAAAAGGAAGAAAAACAAAAAGATTGATTCTGAAGGTTTTGGAGTAAAAATAATGCATTTTTTTCTTCTTTTGTGAATTTGAACCAGGTGATTCTGCTGTCTTGCATTTTTATTTTTTTCTTTCCCCACGCCCTCCATTTGCATATATTTTTCAGAATTTGGCTATGGTTTTGCTTACTACCAAAGAGGAGACAATACTTGCATTTAATTTAACAAACAGATGGGCTTTAGAAGTTACCTGTGCTGTTCCCCATGCTGCAGGTGCATATTTGTACAGCTGCTCAAGTAGCAGTAGGTTCTCCTGAAACTTTCATCTGGGCATCTTTCCATCACTGGATAGAAGCCATTGCTTTATAGCTCATAGGGGAAGGCCAGCAGAAGTACTGGTTAAGCAATTGCACTTGAAGAAGTCACTGAGCAGAAGAAGGGACTAGCAGTCTGTCTCTTCTAGCTCAGAGAGCAGGGACGACCTGTCCTTTATAGAGTTGACTCTCACCACCTATATTCCCCTACAACACTCCGTTATCTATTAAGGATTTTAAAGAGAAACAGGGTAGCAATTAAGCCTGGTAGGGCAATAAAAGCCCTAGGTTTGCTGAGAAATCTATCTATAAATGAATTAACAGCACAATTAATTGCAGCTATTTGGGAGCTTATACTCTCTGAATAACTTAATTCTCACTTTTATTTAATTAGCTGACAGTTTTTGGGGAGTGGAATAGCAAACTATTTGGTGAATGCTGAAGTAAATATTGTTTGTGCTGAACATGTTCAAATAGCCCAGACTTTCTATATTAACATAGAATTTGCCACAGAATCAAGATTAGATTATTTTATTATTACATCTTTGCCTGAAATAAGCAAATACAATTAAGGAATGTAAACAAAATTTCACTTACTTTCCCAAGTTCAGCTGAAAAATAAATGTTCTTGATTAGCAATGTAGCATCTCTACAGAAATGCCAACAGGGCCAAAAACTTTCAAAATGGTGACACAGATATAGAGCTGCTGTGCTTGGATAACAAATCGTGGCTCATGTTTTAAACAAGTTTCTTGTAAGTCTGTATAAGTTCAAATTACTTAATGTAGAGGAGAATAGAATGAATGAAACTAACAAGCATTGCCCCTTTATTTTTCTCTAAATGATGTGAGAAAGCTTACTACTTGAAACATCCTCAAAATATTTGGTTGGCTTCCAGCTTATTTGAGCTTTTCACTTTTTTTTTTTTTTTAACTCTTCTTTTTTTCCTCTCCATCTTCCTCTCTTTCTTTCCCAAAAGGCTCTTTAATACTTAAAGACAGTAGAACTCCATGTATACCCAACTTCTATTGTTTTGTAACCTTAAGATTAAGATTGTCCCTGGGAAACAAACTATTAAATCAGTGTCCAGCTTTCCATGCTACATGCTAGTGACCCTTGGATGGTACCATACCAACCACTAAGCAGTTTATTTTCCTATTTATATTAGAGATGAATGAATCTAAAGACGCTAAAGGCACTTATGCTATTGAGAGCATCCCTTTCCAAATAGACTACGTTCCGGACTCCTTTTTGTATTAGGGTCATGTGAGAGAAAACTTTACAAAGATTTCTTTAATAATCTGTAAGGTCTGATAGCCAAGAATTTCCATGCTGGGATTTAAGGATTAGGGATGCTATTAAGATTTTTTTTTTTTATTGTTTTTATTTTTTTTTTAAAGACAGAGAAGAAACAGGAGAGCAACAAGGATGGAAAACAGATGGTATATGCATTCTGCTTTCTGGGAAATAAAGTTAGAAAGGTGCTCTTGCTCTCTGTTTTCTTGGAATCATTAAGTGACCTGGTCCTTTTGTTAAGGAAATAATTTAAGCAAAAGCTAATAGCTACAATGCTGTTTGTCATTAACTTGTACCTGCCAATAAACAAGGAAATCCATCTGTTATGTAGTCACTTTCTATATGGACCTGCAAAGACATGTTCCACATGTCAACGTTCACAGGGAAAATAAGGAAGGAGACTGCAAGGCCACCCAAATCCTTTGCAAACAGAGTATTTGCTTAAACAAATTAAGAGCAGGCCCAAAACAGCAGACCCATGCACAGCATCACATCCATTGCTTCCATTTGTCTTATTACTTTGCTAGCAGAAGTTTTCATCTGCTGTTTCTATTCTCAGCCTCTTTCCTTTTTGCTTGGCGCCCTGGTAGAAATTCCACTTCAGCTCAGTCATGCATTTAAATTTTCTACCCCTTGTTGCTGTTCCGCTGTTTGTTTTTCTTTTTACTGTTTTCCTGCTGGCACCAGTGATGCTAATTAGTGGGTGTGTTTGGAGCAGGGCCACGTCAGATGTCCAAGTGCTGTCAGCTGTCCAAGCAGAGGGGTGCCCTGCTTACTCCCTTTTCTCCCCTGAGAAGTACTTAGGCTTCACTTATGGACATGGAAATGCTTTGTCTTCAAGCAAAAGGGCAGGCTTCCTGATTTTGTATGTTGTTGAGACGTTAGGGTTTTTTTTAATCTTTTTTTATTAAATTTGATCTTCAGCAGATTCAGCAGATGTTGCAAAGCAAATAAACCATACGCAGCAGTTGTTAGACATTACTCATGGGGTAATCCCTTTATCCAAATGTAAAAATTAAACATGTGAAACCATATCCTTAGATAACTAGAGAAGTTCAGTATGTACTCAGAAAGGCCCTGCAACTAATCCACTTTGTGTCTGATACAGTCCATCCTCTCTGAAGGAAGGTAAGCAGATTGAGGGAAGGTGGATTCATGACCATGCTTTTAAACAGATGTAAGCTAACCACAGAGGGACAAACTGATTGCTGATGTAACACTGCTGACTCCAGTGAATTTACACTAGGGATTAATGTAGTGCTTTCTCTAATACTTGTTTTCAGGGGAGAGGAAGATAGTTTTTATATGGCTTCAATATAAGATCTGCTGGCATATAAGCAAGCCAAACAAGGAATTGTTCCCTTCTCAGACATCTGTTAGCATGAATGTCCAAGTCTTGTGTATCTGCCACAGGTTGTTATAATATAACTGTATTACATTAACAAAAAAAAAGTTTCTTCTTTAAACAAGAACTTAAGAAAATGACTTTCAGGTGGACTAAGGAGTGATTTGGCAGCATTCCCTTGGCAGGGCTGTGGATTACACATGAGGGAAAGTTGTTTGGTGGTGAAGTAGACAAATTGCTTAACAATTAATAAATATAATGCCTTGTATTTATATGTGACAAGGTGCTGCATGGGAATTATCTTCTCCCTAGCTGCTCTCTACCAATAAAATATAGTCAGTTCTGTAGATTTTTAATTTATATGTGCCAAAGTGGAATAGAGCTTTAAAAAGCGGTGACACCCTGCTGATTTGCACAAGGGAAGTAAAAATGTGGTTTCATGGAGAGTTTACCCTGACTATACAATGCTGCTTCTAAAATCCTTTAGGACCTAACACCAGATAGAGCTTTAGTTTTAGGAGAAGTAAAACTGGGTAAACTATTTTACGCATCAAGTCTTACTGTAGCTAAATTGTCTAGATCAGGAACCAAATAAGGCAAGAAGAGAAAAGAAAGATGATCCTTTTAAATACTAGTTTTTAATCTGTAATTGTTGCTTCCTTGCCTCAAACTGAAAAATTTCAAAGCATGAATGTAATTTGTGCTTTTTAATGTTTCCAGAAAGTATCTGTTAGGTGGTTCCATTTATCTGCCTGCAAGTGTTCTTCTCTTCACCTTCTTTCTTTGTGTGAGTTCTCTTTCATATAAAAAATGGCTTTATCTCTAAAAGTTTCTTGCATTTTATTTAAGTGCTTCTAAACCATTTATTCTAGATGCAGTACTAGTACGGTACAGTCTGTAAATATGTCATTAAAAGAAAAACCCCATCTGCTTAAGACTTACTAAGTCAATTTTCATCTTACTGGTGCAGCTTTAGAATCTTAATTCTTATTTTACAAAATGACTGGGACACTGGAGAGCAGAAGCATGATATAAAGTAATAAAAAGC
>JAUBOD010000290.1:4188875-4207098 GCA_032353885.1 Nothura maculosa
TATTGCTATAATAAAAAAGAGAATTCCACCTCGCCTCACAGTAACAACAGTTTCTAGAAAGTCTGTTCCTGTAGAGCGGCAAGTCTTGTCAGCAAATGACATTGTCCCTTGGAAAGGACTTGGCTTTTCTAGGTTTGCCCCAAGACATCAGAACTGCCATTCTTACAGAAGTTCTGACTTGAATGTCATATTCATATGCTTAAGTAGTTGTTTGTACTTATCCTCCTCCCCTCCCCCCCAAAACAGGGCAAATTAACTGAAGAATATATAATTGTTGAATATTATTCTAATTTAACTGCATTAACTGCATTAAAGAGCTACAACTCTTGTTGTTATTAAGAAGGAAATTCTTTCAGACTATGCAGATATGCTTATTACAACAACAACAAAAAACTCCTGAAAGAAGTATTTCTCTAGGTGTTTAAACACTTGATTTCCTGCTCAATAGTAATTGTCAATGTAGACTCAGAACAGAACTAAAGTATACAACTTGGATGAATGCTTATTCCTCACTGGGTAGCCTTCAAAGGAGAAAGTCAAGAATGGAGAATTCAAGAATAACAAAAAAAAAGACAGAGTTGCATGAAGTATTTAATCTGACTTGAAGGGCAAGCTTGACCCAAAATAGCTTCAGTTAATTCATAATTAAGAGGAGGTAGAGAGGTTATTTTTAAAAATAAAAGCATGTCCTAAACCTACTTCAGGATTGCTTTCTGGTTCCACTGATGTAACTCAGTAGCTTTTCTGGTATCTTGGAAGATGTAGTATTTAAGGTTAGTGTGAGTGAGAAACAGGTTTTTGACATTGATGAATGATTGCCATTGTACCTTGGCATTCTACACCTCACTTCTCATCCTACAAAGCATGTGTTTAAGAAGCTATATATGCATATATTTGTATGTATATGTGGTTTATATGACTTTTAAAAAGTTTTCTTCCTACTTTTGATGGTTAGCTACCTATAGTTCTTTTTTTCTTTGGCATAATTTAGCCTATATTGGAACTGGAGACACATCAGAGTGATTTGCCAACTTGCAGGGTGCCAGTGTAGCAAAGTTGTAACTTAACTGTACCTTATAGACATTAAAAAAAAAGAAAAAAAAAAAAGCTGAACCGCATGTAAGGTGATATTCCAGCTGCTCAATAAATGGAAATAGAAGGCTAGATCTTATCTTTTGAATCATGATTATGGGGAACACAGAAGCAGAGATAGAAGAGACTACTGGGACACCAACTCATCCAAGGCAAAGTAGATCGTGTCAGACTTCCACCTCAACTTCCTTGCTCTTGCAGCCTCCATTTGCTGCTGTCTCTCTGCTGGTGCTGCTCCTTTAGCCCTCAACACAAAAGCTGTGTTACTTGGAGCTCCTTCAGAGACAGAAGTGGAAATGGGAAGAAGGCCAAGTCAAATGTCACAGAGTAAAGGGTTAAAATGAAGGAGTCTGTCAGCATGCAATTTTATTTCACCCTGTTAACACCAGCTCAGTGTCACACACTTTTGACCACTCTTTCAAATTTTGAATCTAAAGTTAACAAACTGCAGCTTGTAGAAGTTTACTAAATCAAAACTGAATCAAAAGGAAATAAATTTCAAGTCTAAATTGTAATTTTATGCCCTTTTTCCTTTTTCCTGAATGCTTTGCTTGTCTACAGATTCTTATTTCCATGAATTTGTGAATATTTCCATATGTAGTAATGTATTCTAATAGCCACCATGCTGCCAGAGCTGTTTGAAGCATTTTAAGTTCACATCGCTTTCAGAAGATACTACCTGCCTTTCAGTTCTTAGAGTTTTACAAGACTGGGAGTTTGACAAAGTTCACACTGACAGGAAGCTGCTGTTCTGATAGTTGAAAATTACTGCAGATCTCTAGTTAAAGTGCCAGTTGACTCTGTGTACTTGTTTATGAAGATTTGCAACAGCTCAGATAAAGTTTTATCTACATCTGCCTCTCACTTCCCTACAGATAGCAACTAACACAATATTATGGAGTTTTTCAATATTATCTATTCTTAAAAAGTTTCTCATGGTCTCCTGAGCTTCCTGCACTTTTTGGTATGTACCATGGTGTGTAACTACCTTTTTGGTGTGTACCACTCAGTCTGCTGTTAATGAAGGAAAAACTGTCTTCATTTGGGAGCCATCATTTCCATGTGTTTTTGCAGGATACCATGAAGTTTCTCATGCTAAAGACAATGTCGTCTTTGTTATTTTCTAAAGAGGTGGAACTTTCCCATCTTCACAGAGTGCTATTTCTTGTGTTCATTTACTACTGGACAGGATGTTGCTCTTGAGATAGCTATAAATTAGGATAGTATAAATCATGATAATGAAGAGATGGAGGAGAAAATAAAAGAGTAGAACAGTACGGAAATAAGTGCAAAGCAACAGAATTTCTGCACAGAGATTGGGGAGTGTTTGTGCTGTGAGTTTAATAGGAGAAAGGGAAATAGTGCCAGGACCATATTTAAGATTTCTACGAGCAGAAACATAGTGGTTTAATAATGTGTCCATGTATAGGCCCCCTCATCCCCACCCAAAAAAAAATACATTCTTAGTTGTAATAGATACGCTTAGTTTCTGGCCTTTGAGAATTACTTTCTGAATGCTCATAGCACCTCATCTAAAATTAATAGTCAGTGGCTTACTGAAATAATTAGTTACTCAAATTAATCTCGCTTTACTAAGTAAGCAATGAAGAACTCTACAGGCAGAAATAAAAACGCACAACCAGTTTCTAATCCCTTCATTTTTAGTTACTTAAAAATGGAAAATATTCCAGCTTCTAAAAGACATGAGTGCTTTCTACAAATGAGCATGCTTGTGCATTATTGAGACAGCAAGAGTTACAGTCAGAAAATTCATCAGGTAAAATATTTTCCCTTTCTCTACGGATGACTTATTCAAGTGATTTGACTTTCAAAAACAAAGTGAAAATTTTTAGTCTGATAACAAGCTTGCAGTAATTCATTTTAAAGTCTAAAGACTAAGAAGCTTAGACTGCACGTTCTTTTGAAAGTAACTTAAGACACCATTATCCCGGTTTGATGAGATAAAGTACCAGATGCATGAAGAAAAATGTTGCTTGCTTCATCTCAGAATTAATCTTTAAAATATGCTATTTTATCCTTGTCTGAAGAAGTTTCTGAATAATTATAGGTTATCTTTTGAAATGGAGAGAAGGTTTTCCTCCTTTATGCACATAGCGGGGTATGAACCACACAGGTGCACTTCCTATTGATTTCTGTGGCAGCATTTGCCCCTGCATATGTTTTCAACCCATCTGACTACAGTATTTCCCTTCTGGCTTAGACAGTGAAGTGATATGCTCTCTATTTCTTGACTGTCTTGGCTTCCTCCACTGCAAGGGAGGAGAAATTATCATAGAATTTCCTTTGACCCAAAAGAAGCAGAAACATTTGTTGCAGCTGTGTTGCGTGGCTTGCTGACCATGCTTGGTGGTGGGGAGCTGCATTTGGTGAGCAGGATCTGCACGAGCTCTTCAGATGGGGAAGTGTCATCATGCTGGCCATACTGCTAGTATCCATAGTAAAGTGAGGGGGCGGGTGTGGGGCATCTAGCAGTAGGAGGTGGCAGCACAGCAAGGAGACAGTGACTGCTGCTAAGCTCTGCCTAGGCTCCAGCCCATGAGTTCTGGCATGTGTCATACTGCTGCAGCATTTTCCAGGTGGAAAAAAGATTGGGTGCAGCGTGAGGCTATGCAGATGATTGGAGAACAAAAGTTTTCTGATTTTTGAGTAACCTACATCTTTTTTTTAAAAAAAAAAAAAGTAAAAGTTTATTCAGACTTCACTCACATTCTGCTCTTTATTTTTTCTGCAAGTATAAGTAATAATCAATTGTTTGCTTTAAAGAAAGAAAGGTAAGATAAAAGGCCACAAAATATTACATAGGTCTAAAGCGAGTATAGAGGAAAGTTTATTTTCCAAAAAGCAAAATTGCATTACTATGTTTAGATTACACTGAAAGCAGAACAGTCAAACATTTGTGCTTGCTTTATCTCCTGGCTTAAATTGCTCAACAAATTTTTGCAGTTTCATGAGTTATTGCATTTCAATTGCATTTCAAACTGCCTATGTGCATATGTCTAGCTTAAAGGTAAAGCAAAGCAATGCATGCTGTTTTAGCCACTAAAGAAAAAAAGATTAAGCTAAATATCATTAGCTTCTTTGCTGAGAGTGTGCACATAGACATGAGGGATTCATCTGATGTGTGGTAATTTGTGAGGCTACAAACAAATGAAACTTAACTGAGAAACTAGACCCACAGTCACACACCAGGTAATGTCTGTTTACTACTTTTGAGCAAATGAGATGAAATCTATGAAGAGAGGAGGACAGTCCAAGAGCGTAAGAGTTATAGGTTTAGTCTCCTCCTTTCCTACAGCACTTCTGGTGGTAGAGGGCCTGCCATTGGTTGTCTTTGTTCCACGTTCTATAAGAGCAAGGATGAGAAATTAGTCTTGTATTTCGCCTGGAGTGTTTTGGGAGTAATTGCTGGAAATTTTGGAGTGAGTGCTGGAAAATGCCTAGATAACTATAAATAATATGAATAACCTGTCAAAGCTAAGTAACTTAAAATAATAAGCGTAAGCCTAAGTAAGTCTTCACTAATTAATACAAAATCTCATTTAGATTAGATATACCACTTTAAATTTTTAGAAGAAGAAAAGGGGAAAGTAAAACCTCAGATTTTCCAAGACCACTGAATCTGGGCACTATCCCCTATGCCCCTGCACACAGTATCATCTTATGTATTCCCCACTTAGATGATGTATTATAATGACAAAATGAGCGCTGTATATCTAACCTGTGGATACTGCCAACATGCTATGCATTAAGGTTCATCAAAGTGTGTTTGGGGTCCAAGAGAGCATACTGATATAGAAGCCACATTAGATTTTATTATTAAATGACTTGAAAGATAGATGTGGGTATTAATGTAGCACATCTGCAATTCTTGCCTGTGCACTTTGATCTAGCAGATTATAATTTGTAACGGCATCACCTCAACTCCTGGCCCACCTGCAGTTTGTTTCAATAGCAGCCAAAGTGCATTAATGCTCAGTTACTGGCAACCAAAATGTTGGCTGACCAAAAGAAAAAGTCACTTGTCATTTATCAACAGCCCTTCATCCAGTAAGTACTGCTCATGAGGTACTGGTGCTGTCCACTTGCTTCCACATCTGCTTCATAAACGTCCATGAGGCTTTTTTCCTCTGTCTCCCTCCCTAGCAATTCCCATGAATTTAGCTTTCTGTATGCCAGTAAGTGGAAGTGCCTTAATGAGAACGGATGTAAGGAAGTCTTCTCTTTGGCATGAGTTGGAGACCTGCTGTAGGAATGGTGCTCTAGCTTGCTACAACTGACAGAAGAAGCTGCTTAACGTGCCGTGTGGCTGGTAAGAGGGCTGCTTCTGAGTACTGTTGTCTGGTAGCTTGGTGGGAGAAGCAATCAAATTCATGTCAGCATGACAAGAGTTTCAACTGACAGTCAAACCACTCAAGGTCATTAAACTGGCTTTGTCATAGCTTCAAGGCAACTACTTTCCTTTTATATATTTAGATATATAGTCCTGTCTCTGCAGTTTGGCCTTGCATGTGTCTAGTGGTTTTCTTTCCACTTCAGAAATTCCTTGGTCTGGTCATCCTCCTCAGAGGAAGTGATAAGGTGAGAGAAAAAAAGGTGCAAAGCCCATTGCAATGATACATTGAACTGTGAAAGCAGTAGTACAACTGTAGCTTGTTTACCAGTATAAATCACAACTCCTACACCTACCCTACTGTTCTTGTTGAATGGCATTAGTCACTATGGTCTTCAAATATTGCTCTGTTTTCCTTTAGCCAGCTTTTGTATGTCTAACTGACAGGAAAGAATGGATAAGCAGCATACATTTCCTAAGGAAGAAAATGCCAGATTTGTATTCAGTGCACAAGGGCTTAACGTGCTTCTTAGTAGAACTACTGATGATGGAATTATGGCTATTAGGTCATCTGGACCTCAGGGGTTATATGAAAAAATCTTTTTTTATAATGTAGTTATTGAAGATGACAAACTGAGACTGGCACCACCAGTAAGCTACTCTGAAGTTTTATTCCTTTTATTATTATACATCTTTGTGGTACCTTTTTATTACTATAGTTTCAGGAGATTGAAAGTAAGGCAAAGGCATAAGGCATTTGATGCGACACAAGGGTGGGGAAGTTTTTTCTGAAAAGGTCCCTAATAGCTATCTCATAACTAAATATTTTAAATAACAGTGCCTAAGCTTTCAAGTCCGATATGTACCAGGTTTTAGCATGCCTGGCAAAGATAGGATAGCAAAGGTTTTTATCAGTTCGCTGGTCCATGGTGGTGAGTTTGACAATGGACTACCAAATTGGGAGGTAAGCTCTTATGATTCAGAACATCTTTGTTTCACTTTCAGCTTAAAACCTTTCTCACAGAATCACAGTGCAGTTTATTTTAAAGGTCCGAGGTTCCTTCTACCTCATCTCATCCAAACCCTCTGCTACAGCAAGGTTAGCTAGAATGAGTTTTCCAGGATAGTGTCCAGCTTTGTTTTGAATATCTCCTGTGATGGAGACTCCATAACTTCTATGGGAAGCCTTTTCCAGTGCAGAGTAATTATCACAGTGAAAAATGCACTGACTCATCTGGGACACAACTAGTGAAGCCTTCAGTTTTGTTCCATTAGCACAACAGTCTGAGCTTGGTAGCTCAGCAAGTTTTCAATCCACTGTACAATTTTCTAACCTCTACTTCATCAGTTCCCTTATGGGAATGTTATGAGAGACGGAGTTGAAAGTCTTCCTAAAATCAGTATGAGCAACACTGCCTGCTCCTTCTCTCATCTACAAAGGGAGCCATCTCATCATAGAAAGCTATCAGACTGGTATAGCACTATTTTTCCTTTGTATATCCATACTGACCAATTCCAGTCACCTTCCTGTCCTCATGTGCCTGGAAATGGTTTCTAGGAGGATTTGCTTTATTACCTTTCTAGGGATCAAGGTGATTCTGGCTGTTCTGTAGTTGCCAGGATCCTCCTTCCTGAAGACAGAAATAACCTTTGCTTTTTTCCAGTCATCAGGTACTTCTTCTAGGCATCACATCCTTTGACAAGTGATTGTGAGTGGCCTCAAAATGGCATCAGTAAGCTCATCAGAACTCATGGGAGTTTCCTCTGAGGGCCCATAGACCCGTGTATGTTCAGTTTGGCTAAGTTTTCCCTAACCTGATCATCTTCCACCCACAAAGTGTATAAAACAATGTATGATTTCTTTCTTCTAGAGGAGGATAAATTGCTCTTGTTTTTTCTGTGGATAGGTGTAATGTGGCTGACTCTTGTTTTTGGAACAGAGGTCATTCCAATTCGGCTCTGGTGAGGCTGCACCTGGAGTATTGGATGCAGGGCTCTCCCGTATGAAAGGGACATGGAGCTTCTAGAGGGGTGTCAAACGTAGAGTGACAAAGGTGATTAAGAGAATGGAACATCTATTGTATGAGGAGGGACTGGGTTGAGCCTGTTTTCTCTGGAGAAGAGAAGGCTGAGAGGGGATCTGATTAACATGTGTAAGCACATGAAGGGAGAATGTAGGGAGGAAGGGGCCAAGCTCTTCTCAGTGATGGCCAGTGAGAGGACAAGGGGCGATGGGTGTAAGTTGAAACACAGGCAGTTCCATCTCCATATATCTCACAGTTCCTCCATGTGAGGGGGAACTTCTTTACAGTGAGGGTGACAGAGCAGTGGAACAGGCTGCCCAGGGAAGTTGTGGAGTCTCCTTCTCCGGAGATCTTCCAAGCCCACCTGGATGTCGCCCTGTGCCCCATACTCTGGGTGTCCCTGCTGGAGCAGGGGGTTGGACTAGATGATCTCTAGAGGTTCCTTCCAATCTCAAGCATTCTGCGATTCTGTAAGGTCCTACTTCATTGACTGACCTGAGGTATTTTGGGCAGTCTTAATCTGCCTTGTTAAACCATTAAACTGTTAATGTTACAGAAGAAGTGATTTATGTCAAAATTCATATTTCTTTGAGGGATGGTCTTAATACCTGCTTGCACTCTAACTTTGGAGATGGACCAGTGTGGCACATGATCCTTTGCAACTGATACGTGGTATTTCCCATTGTTTTAGACGTCTTTTGGTCCAAGCAGAAAAACTAAGAATTATTTTTTTTTCCTGACCTCTTCAAACCATTCTGTAAAAATATTTTGCAAACACTTCTTTCATATTGTATTTTGAACTCACCAAGTTGCACGTATTTTCTTTAAAAGGCTTAATACCACTCCACAGAATGATAATATTCTATATCAGAAAAGCTTACTTGGACTCAATGAAATATGGTTTCATCATTGTTCTTTGTTGTGTTCATACAGCACTTTCCAAGACTGCCCAAGTTGCAACAGGAAATGTTTCTCAGTATGTTGTTTTTTTTATCATCCAGCTAAAATTCTATTTTGTACAGTTTGCTCTGCAATTTTAGAATTTTCTGCTTATTTCAGAGACCAGTAGTAGTGACAGAAGCAGATAGTAATGTCTGTTCAATCATATTAAATGATCTTAAAAAAGAGAAGCTATTTTAGAACTTAAGTTTTGTTATTTATTCCACTGGATTAATATATTTTTTATTTTGGAACCATGTAGGTAGAAAGGAGGGAGAAAACCTAAAATGTGCACAGTTTTAGTCAGGGTAGCTATAACCAAATATTATGAAGGAATTTCTGTCCTTTGGTCAGCATGTGTTAGATTAAGGACAACATCAAAAAATGTCCTTCAAGAAGGGCAAGTCTTCATTGCCTGAAGCTACAAGATATATGACACCATCAGTGATGAATTCCTGGGGAGGTAGAAGAAAAAAATACCCTTGGATTCCCTGCTCACCATACATCCTCAGGAGTAGCTCCACCTGCATGTCATTGTCAAGGCATGTTTAAGGACACTTGTTTTTTTTTTTTTTTTTTTTTCTTGTTTCTTTAAGAACTTAAATAACAACAACAACCTAAAGCAATTACCCAGCTCCATATTTGAAAGAGCAGAAAGCAGCAACTTGTGCAGGGCTGTGTCCAGAACAGCATATCTCCGCAGCATAGTGGTACCCATTATCAAGAAATGATCTTCAGTCAAATAAAAACCTTAAATGAATCTGACAGCCACCTGGTGGTGTGTATGCCATTGCCAAAACTAGCAAAATATCAAGTGAAAGGCTAAATCTTTCACAGAATTGAGCTCTGTGATTATATCCCTTTCAAAAAGAATGATTTACTATTTACTTTTAAGCAGCAGTACTGCAGACCTTATGCTATAATTACGGTTGTTTTGGCATCACCTGTCTGGCTTCCTCTTTACAGTGTTCTCAGAGCATCTTCCACACATGAATCTTCTCAGATCTCCTCCCAAAATAGAGGGGGAGCAGGGAAAACTGGCAGTTTTCATGAGGGAATTTTTGAAAGTATTTTGTTTTAGAAGGTTGTATGGGCTACAATTTATAATGTACTTCTGCCTCAGTTTAAACTGAATACCGTGGAGTAGTTAGGAGTCTCATATTTCTGAGGTCACATCAATACCACTGTCAATAGTAGTAATAAAATACACTCATAATAAGCTCATAAAATATTCTGCTCAGTGAATACTTCTGGAAACGCTGAACTTCATCCAAATTTCTAGAAGTGAGTGCAAATATAGGTACAAAAGAAGACTTAGGATATTTCTGGCAAGCAACAAACTGTGCTAAAGGAGGGAAAACAATATTTTAAATCAGAATTTTAATCTCAAGTTTTAATTCAGATTGTACATTTTATTCTTTATACTGACTGCACTATCTATAATTAATCGGAAATAATTTATCTGCCTGTAAGTATTTCAGGTATAGCTCACAATTTATATGTGTTCTTCTTTATATTCCGTATATGGCAGGTCTAAATATCTTTAGCAGACACATGTAAGACCTCTTAGACTTGCTATATGTGCCTACAAATTTCTGTCTATAAATTTGCTATATGTGTCTCTAAAGCTGTTTAAAATAGGACACAAATTCATAATGTGTTTTTACATAGGTGTTTGTGACTTGTTTTACTTGACTAAATCATGAGTGATTTGACAGTAGCATGAAATAGATAAAAATTAATATTTACCTCTTCCTCTTCAAAGACATAAAGAAGGAATAAGCCCCACCTTAGATATGTATTAAAGACCATCACAATGTGACTCTTAAAGAAGTTTAAAATGAAGCTTTCTCTCTTAGTTTATATACACCTTCATCTTATATTCAGCAACACCAGTTGAAGTCATTTAGTGTTCTCAATAGTTAGATGAAGTTCTGTGGTAGTGTTCTCAATGAGATGAAGTTATCCAGGTCCTTTCCAAAAAAATAAAATCTCTCTTCTCATGCTTTTGGTTTACAGCCTCAAGTTAGATGAATAGAGTTTTGATGTAACATGTGAGAATTAGGTTTGTGAGGGTGTGGTCTTCTGGAAATTAAGAAAGAACTATCTCTGCTAGCCTTAGTCAGACCTTAGGCTCATCTCTTCTCTTTAAATTAGCTGGCCACAAACATCAGGTCCTTCTCTCTACTTTGTCCTTTTCACATCCAGCCCATAATCACCCATAGCCTAGCAGTTAACCTGAATTCAGTCAATGCAGTTTCAGAGGTCCCCTGTTCAGTGTCCTATTTGAGCTTGTATAAAGCACTGAAATGCACAAACCCTCATTCTTCAGGTATGAGGGATCATATCTGTATGTTTTACTTTCTATAAAAAGTTAACATGCTACATAACAAGACAGCATGTTTTAATCTATAACCAGCTGACCGAAACATTCACCTAGAATGTGTATGTGGAGGCAGGAAATCTAATGTCCCAATGTGCTGGCAAGGAGATTCAAGCAAAAACCTCTTCATGGGCTTTCTCTTCCACTTGTTACGCAAGTGTGTTTAGGGAGAAGGGGAGGTGTAGGCAGAAAGAGACCGTGGGATTCCTGCCTTGACATACTTACATTTTTGACTTACTTTTAGGTTATGAAAAATGTTTTTTCTCACTCAACATCTCATATTTCTTCAACCTACAAGATGTTGTGGAAGAGAATGTTAGAAAGATCTTTTGGGAGATTCTTCTGAAGGATCTATAAAATTCTCTAGGACCTAGAAGGACTAAGGTCCTGTAATATTTCTTGGAGACATTTCTTGGGGAATAACAGTATTGAAGAGGGAAGAATCTGTTGTCTGAAAAAAAAATCTAGATTTTCCACCACTATCTGTGAATTTCTAAATGTTGTAGCACACATTATGCTTTTAGTTGCTTGTATCGTGGCTCCGTGCAAAGGCCCGATATACACCGTAAAACAGCAGAAGTAGGATATTAACCCTAAGGACTCGGATAGTGCTGACAGCCCATGTGACAGGTGCTTGAAGTATCTGTTTGTCCTGAAGGAGGAAAATGGTGCTAACTAACTATGAGGAAAAAACATGCTAAACACTTGGGTATACTAGCCCAATTGTCCTGTGGTTTAGGGGTAATCCATGATCGGTGGGTAGATGCCGCTGCTTTCACTCTGTCTTGCAGAAAACACTAACTATGGTGATACCCACAGGACATTATTTGTGAGCATTACTGCCAGGGATATGGGACTGCTCTTTGTGACTCCTGCCGATTATGTCATTTTACAATAGGTTGAGTAGAACTCTAGAAAATGCACTGTCAGGAACTCTTTTGACCAGGAGCGGGTAAAATCATTTAGCATTAAGAACATAAGCCAGATATTTCTTCTTTTATTTGATCATTTTAGTGATTTACCATTTCCTGAACTGACTTTTATGGCAGCTTTGTCTTGGGTGTTTAAATTTTTCTAATTTAGCTTTTTAAATTATTTTTACAGGTGCCAGTTATGATTTCCCTTTTAAATAGGATCTGAATAGGGACTGCTTTTTTCTCAATGCTCACTTTGTCAAGCCAGCTGAGACAATTGAACTAGGAATTTCCTTTGATAATTTATAATCTTAGGCTAATTTTCTTCCTCAGGAAGACAGTAAAAGAAAGCATGATTTGATTCATTTCAGCTCATAGATACTTCTAAAAATCATGAAAGTGACAAAGGGTAGTAACATTTTTTTAAGTCACAGAATAGGACATTGGGATTTCTAGTTGGCCTTATCCACCTTGGACTTCTTGGGAGAAGAATATTAATTGGTTATCTTATGCTTTATTTTTTAAACGTTAATATTGAAATAACTAACACATATGAAGAGGTCTCTCTAAGTTCTGGGAAATGCAAGCTTTTGCTGTTGTTATTAGTGCAGTTGCTAGTATGCAAAGTCACAACCTGAGGCTGCTTTCAGAATATTGTCTCCATGCAGCTGTTTTTATTTTTTCACTTGTAGTATGAAAATTATTCACTTTAGAAAATAACGAAGACTTTTAAAAATGATTTTTGTTGGTCTTAACGAGACACTCTATTGTCTCACATGGGAGAAATTAGAGAACTCCTATTTTCTCACCACTGGAGTTAAAGCTTCAAAAAAATAAAGCTTCAAAATAGGCATCTCAAAATAATTGTTGTAAATAACTGTTTAAAATTTTAATTGAGAGAAGAAGACATTATAAACCAAATTTTTCAGATGAACAAATTGAGGAGAATAAAGCTTTGTAAAGGAGACACTCTGTCTGGCAGATGGTCAGGAGAGAGTGAAGTGAGCTGGAGCAGCACTACAGTGTTCAGAGTATAAGGGAGAGGGCAGGCAGTGAGATACATGCTGAAAAAGAAAACCAAGGGTGGGGAAAGGCAAAAGAGCAGTAATGAGAAAAGCTTGGAATCTCTCCTACTTGCAGGAAAACACAGAGAGCAGAGTCTGGAAACAGCAGGTGAAAACCTGAAAATGAGCAAATCGGGGTACTCTTGGCCGAGAGTTTAGTCTCAATTTGCTTTAGCAACCTTCCTGGCGTGACTAGACATTCAAACTTTGCCTTTGCAGTTTCTGTGCCTGAAGGAGTTTGGACCATGTGCCCGTTTTGTATCGTTGTTCATTTCATATGCTGACAGGCTGCCATGTGCCCTGAGGCTCTCTCTCTATCCTCTCTTCTTTTTAGTAGAGTTGAAGAATTTGTCTTTATATACCTTTGTGTGAGAAATCACTGGTGCTCACCAAAATAAATGCTGTCTCAGTGAACTAAAGAAAATGCAGGAAATGTGTAGAGAAGAGCTCTCAAATATTTGTGTTAAATATTTAAGATCTCTTCTGTCAGTACTGAAACTGCTTTTTGTCTGTCTATTGATGGATCCAATCTGACCAGTTAGTAATGTGATTAAAATCTTGATTTTTTTTTTGCACATAAGCTTCATAGAAATAGCCTATGCATGAAAGACTACTTTTTGTGTGTCCAGTTCATTAGCAGATTGTTGACTTTTAATCTGGTCTCCCATTAGGCTTCAGACTAAATAAGAAATAAAGAATAAAGAAATAAGCTGAATAAAGTTGAAAGAACAGGATAGAGGTGGAGAAGTAAAAGGATGAGTTAGTGAAGAGGAAAAAAACAACATAGGAAAAGCTACAAATTGATTATTCCACCCAGGAGAACTATTTGAGTGTTAACTTGTCCAGTGATGAATTTGACAATCTGGCTGATACCTGTGCAGGTTCCTTCTTCTGGTTCCTCATCCATGTTAGCTTAGTTAGCCCATCCATGGGAATCCATAGCTGGGTTGATGGTGCCCAGCAAAGTGGCTTAAAATAGAAAATTCAAATGTCCCTTAAAGGAGTTTCCAACAACAGTCTTTAGTAGAATTACCAATCTGAAGCAATTTGGTAGCTATATGGAAAAGCATTTCTTTAGCAAGTGAAAGACATTTTCATCACTGACTTTTGTTCCATTTTCAAAATTAATACTTTAGAAGAGGTGAACAGATTTTATGCTCATTGAGAGAGGTAAAGATTGACTCAGTTTATTACTCTGACCTTTGAGCAATTGATTGCCCACAGTAAAGTTGATACTAAATCACATAAACTGCAAGTGATTGCTATTCTTATGTGAGGAAAAAAAAAAGATTTTTAAAGCTTCATTGAATTAAATACTCATCAGCACCATAGATACCAGAAGATTAGAAATCTTGGTCTGAAATTAATACACGGTGTATTTAAATGCACAGTAAATTGGTTTGTCTTAGAATTAAGTCAAAAACATAGGTTGCAAGGTGAAATCACAGTTCTACTCGGTACATGTGATTAAGATTCTTAAGCACAAATGTTCAGCAATGCTAAGATATTTGAGACACTGGATTTTTCTCCAGTCACAGCTCAGTGTAGATGTAGCTTTGAGGTAGATGGAGAAGATGTTGAAGAAGCTGGAATTAGAAAGTTTAGGGCTTCTGAGCTGTTTGCCGTTAGCAACAAAGAGGATATGTACAACCATTGACCTTGCCACTGAGCAACTGCCTGTAGGTCCCTAAGTGACCTCAGCAAAAGTAACTGGTAGCGAAATATATCATATGTAATTTAACTTTTTTTTTTTTTTTAAACTATGCCTGGACACCTGGTTTTCTTTTCCTGAGCATTTTTCTTCTCTTTTGCCTTATATTGTTTTAGATTAGCTGAGAATGAATGGTGCTTGTTTACTACATAAAGTCATATGCTTTGCTTGTAAAGGCAGTCATTTTCAAATCCAAAAGCAATTTACACAAAATCTTACATTTTTATTGGTCTCTAGTGGCAAGATATAATTTCAGAAACAGACAAGCCCTGAAGAAAAATACAACTCTCTTATGCACCTCTCTCTAATGCTAAATTGGTAGTCTGGGAAGAGAGAAGGAAAGGAGGAAGGAAAGTAGTTGATATTAATCTAAGTAGATGTTTTTGCCAAAGCTACCCATGAGACACCAGCAACTCTTTCTGGAGAGATGATGCAATGATTCTCAGTGATATTTCAACAACTGTTTTCTTTATGGTTGTTTTGAGGGTGCGTTGTTTTTGTTTGTTTTGTTCTTTCCTCTTGCAAAAAAAATGCTCTTGAAATGCTTGAAGACTAGGAAGTACTTCCGAAGTTTTTGTGCCTCACTTTTTTTTTTTCTCCTCCCTCAGCAAGAGTTCAGGACTATTAATACTGCAAAATCACAAATGCAATTTAAAAGTGAAAAGAAATGCAGCTTCATATTCACCCTATTGATGAGTTAGAGAAATGTGTTGGACAATGAGTTAAAAATATATATTCTGCTCAAGCACACTAAGTGAAATGTCTTTGCTTGTGCTTTCAAGTGTTAAAAGAGTCTAACTAAAAGTTAGAAAAGAACATACCAGTTTAATATGAACTGGGGCAACGTGGGAACCGGAGAAAGAAACATAATTTGTTAAGGTGAGAAAATGAAAGCAGGAATGAAAGATTTCACTCCACAGCAAGATGATTCTGAACTGTTAAAAAGGTAAAGTGGTAATAATTGGTAATTGAATGAACTTGAGAAGAAAGATAAGATATAATTCATGTTATTTTTTAGTGATAGAGTTTGCAGCAGCAGAGATGAGACAGTGGGCAGCTTCTGCCCCATGTAAAGAGAGGAAAGGAGAAGACATAAGTAAGGAAAAGATTCAATCTCTTAAAGTGGTGTAAACATCAGAAAGACTAACAACAATATGGGAACCTTCACTGCTAAGACAGGAAGAAAGAGGAAACAAAATAAAATAAATGCAATTTGGGAAAAAGATAGGTTGAAAGATTTTTGACAAGATAATTTTTAAGAGCATGCTCTTGGTGGAACTTAATCAGTATGGGTAAAATTATTATCAGGAAAGTATTATTTTGGTTAAAACTTGAGACCTTGGAGACCAATCTGAACATATCTCGCTTTGTTGTAGAGGAAATGCTGTCTTAAAATTGGAAGGTAGCAGGACAGGAAACTTAGGAAGCTAGCTATTCCACTGTGTATGAGCATAGAGCTTATAAAGTGTGAAAACTTAAAGAAATTCGTACAACAGGCTGGTCATGAAAACAAATCAATGATCAAGATAGCAAGAATTCTGTCTTGTTACTTCTCCACTTGCGGTTTAGTAACATTTCTCATTTGTTGCAAGAAGGAATCTTTGAGTCATTATCAAACATCTTCTGTTCCACTTTTGTAAGCTCACGCACAGACTTGCATAGTACTTACCAGAGATTTCAGATTTTGTTTTGCATATACCTTACTGAACACATCAATTGTCAAAGTCTTATTTTGAATCACAAGGTAAATAAAAGTGTAACTGAGCTTGAGTTGAAGCATCTGTTCATAGCACGGATTTCAGCACTTAAAATAATAGCAATGGAATGCAAGACATTTATTTTTACTCTGTGTAATGAACATTTAGCAATTTTAGCTGTTGTAATATGAACCAAGCAATCTCTTTGACCCACCCTATCATTCCAAATGTACATAATGGTGATAGCTGAAATATATAGCATTTTTTAAGTATTTTTTAATTTCTAAAAATCTGCTGCTCTATCTATAGTCGCACACTCACATTGCTTATTTATAGATATTGGGATCATTAAGGAAACTTTTTATGATTGAGAAAAAGCATATTTTTAATATGAAAAATTATCACCTGAATGTCCAAAATTCCACATCAATCTCACTAATCAACTTCAATTGTAATAACTGAAAGATAGATACACAGTTAGGTCTACCATTATAAGAACTAATGTGATTCATTTTCACTAAGATTTTCTAAGAGGGTAGCAAAACAGTGATGGCTCATTGGATATAAAAGGCAAATCTATATTAGGGTGAAAACTTGCCAGTTTGAGTAGGCTCTACATCTTATATGAATTTAGTCAAGCATTTTGTCTTTTCCTTGTTCTTTTTTCTTGCTCTGATCTCCTCTTTGAACTCCTATCACTTAATATAGCTTTAATATCTTGTTCAAGTGGGTGTAATGAAGGTAAATTCCATAATGTATGTCTCTATTATTGATTTCTCTCTTTTTCCTTATCTCCCTTTATCCGCATAGTTTCCATAGTCTTTTCTCCACAGAACTCTGTTCTTAAATTCAATCCTTGAGGGAAAAAGCATCATAATCTTAACAATTTGAATCATTCTGGAGGGTGGTTAAATTTGATCTGAGACAAACCTGTGCATATAAGAACAACAAAGCGCCTAAAATATGGAACTGAATAGTCAAGACTAAAAGATAACAGTAACAAATGAACAAACTACATTAACATTTATGAAGTTCTCTTTTGTGTATAGGTGAAGGGTTTGCAGTATAGCAGGTTAAGGCTCTTGCTATCTTTTGGGATTGAGAGTAGTCAGAATGGGAAATCTGTTAGTGACATCATCACTTAGAGAAGTTTCTGTGAGTCACTTGAGTATTCATGCCATCATATGTTTGAGAATTTTAATCTTAGAAAAGGCTCTTGTATCCTAAATATAACTCAATCTCAATCAGGAATAATCTTTTAAGCAATAAAAAATATTTTAAGTAATGGAATTATCTTTGCAAATACAGGTTTGCCAAGCATAAATGGTTTCATGCCACCTCAACCCAATTTTAACAAAACTGACTTGAAATGTTAAGTTCAGTTTTTTCTTTCAGTAAACACTTCTGAAGCAAAAGAGAAACGTTAGTCTTTTGTGATCAATTTCAGTCTTGAAATTATTCAAATAACCTTGAAGTAATCAAATTATTTTACTGAAGTCAACAATTGCTTTCAGCTTTATAGCAGGGAATAGAAAAGTCTATGCTGGCTTATGTCAGTGACATACATGTGTGCTTTCATTCTTCCTTCCATAAACAATAGGGAGGCATGGTGTTTACTATGGGTCATTCAAGAAGATACGATGTGCAGACCTGTACCTCTGGACTTTTTCTAGCTGTTAAAATGTGATGATTTGATTGCCAGTGACAAACATTTCATGACCTTACTGTGATTTTAGGTGATCTTCCAACTTTTTTTCTCAGAGAAGGTTTCAGTATCTGGAATCACCAGAAACATTGAGACAGAACATGATGATTAGATGCAGATTAGATTAGATTATTCTACTGGCCACATCATGCGGTTGGTGCTACTCTAGCAAACTGATTGCACAGCAACATTTTTTGAAGTGTGAGCCTAAATTTCTGTTCTATAATGATTCTCCAAGATCATCTTTTTTTCTATTCCTTATATTCTTGCAGAACTAGGAAGAGGGGGCCAAGCTTTTTTCGGTGGTGGCCAGTGATAGGACAAGGGATAATGGGTGCAAGCT
>JAUBOD010000290.1:4207198-4219000 GCA_032353885.1 Nothura maculosa
GTGCCACCTGCTCTAGGTGTGCCTGCTGGAGCGGGAAGGTTGGACTAGATGATCTCTAGAGGTCCCTTCCAACCTTTTAGATTCTGTGATTCTGTGAACTACTACTTGTGCTCTTCTTGTATCATTCTGCCTAACTTTCTATACTTTTCACTTGATTCAGCTCTTGGAGTTTCTGCTTTAACTCCTAACTGTTGGTCCAATAGCTGGATTTTACGATGCAATGTACTGTTTTGGTATGTTCTCATTTCATGAGAAGAATGTTATATGTTGAAACCTTCTGAAATGCAGTAGATGGCCTTGCTTTTCCATTTATGCCGCCATAGCATGGGCTACTCTTCCAAAGGCAGATAACAAAAGCAGGAAGGACATCAGCTGAATACCAATAAACAAATTCTGTTGCACTCTAGTTGCGAATGCAAGGCAGGTATCTTGTCTGAAAAATAATTGTCATGCTTGAATTTTATTGGAATAATAAAATTCCAATTTTATTGGATTTATCAGTTTAGCTTCATCAAGGTAGCTAACCATTAGACAGAAATTCCTCTAACCTCTCAGGACTGGAAAAAGCAAGTCTTGACATTTTTACCACACTAAAAATCCAAATTTACTGCTTGTTTAGTCCATAGATTAAATGGAAGTTCTGCTTCTACTAATCTGTAAATTAAAAACAGTATGGACTTTATCAGGGGAAAAAAAAAGTGTTCCTATATAGATCCAGTGCTTTTCTGAGTTTCCATGAATAAATAAAAAAAAAAAATCTGCTCATCTTCTGCCCAAAATATTTACAGTAGAAGATAATTGTTAATATAATAACCAATTTGAGGCAGCATTTAGAAAATCAGTATCCTTAGACCATAAACTTAATTCTTCCCCTTCCTCCTCTCAGCCGCTGCACGAACATCAAATCCTTGGTATCACATTAGGTATCTGAATTTCCTTGTTTTTATTACTCTGGGATCACAGTTACATTGTATGCACTACTGACATTTAAATATTAGCCAGATGTTGCTGTGATTTGATTTTCAACTCTGCTAGCCAAGCTGTGTGAGTCACTCCTTGCTGATCAGGACCATGCTGGAAGAACCTTTCAGATAAAAATTATCATCCTATTATAATCATCTTCTTACCTCTCCCCAGTGATTCTTCTTGAATGAATTGTGCTTTACAAATGAAATCACTTTCTAACTCTGAATAATTGCAGAGTCACAAATTCTGCTATAAACTGCAATAAGCTTAAACATACCAAAGCAAGAACCCATCCCTTATCTTTGTCAGTGACTTAAAAAAACTCAAGCTGAGTCTGTCCCCATTTATTTTGTATTCTATTCTCATCACATTCAGAATCCCCATTCTGAAGATGTCTTTTTTTCATGGTGGTACCACTATTTTTTTTTTTTTGTCTATCAGGAGATCTATATAATAGTTCTACCTCAATGAATTTCAAAAAATATATATCTATTCTCAGGATTAGAAGAAAAAAATGTTTTACAGACACTGCAAGTGAAGTGTAAAACAACTACAGAGCAAGTGAAATGCTTAAAAGGAGCAACTGTTCATAGAATGTATGTATTTCTAATTTATTTGGCCTTGAAAATGTATCTGTTATTTTATTATTCTCAATGACACAATCACCCTATTTTTTATTCTTTGAATTTATTCATCATTCAAGATAGAGTGAATAGATGAGACTTTTGGTTCCTTTTCTAAGCTTAATTCAAATGCACATGAGACTGACGGACATTATACGAGCTGTAACAAGAGAGTTATAATGGGCGAGCAAACCTGTTTTTTTCAGTGTGCAAGATCAGTGTTCAGTGGGGTTCTCCACCAGTGACTTTTCCAGATCCCCATCCTGCTCTCCTTCCTTCATCTTGAAGGAAGTGCAAGAGAGGGTCTTTTACTCTCTTTATTTTCACTCCTTTTTTCTCCCTCTTTCCAGTCACCCAAAAGCACAGAATGATTCATGCCTAAATCCAGTCATTGAACATCCAATGTCCTTTTCTAGACCTTGTGCTTTACTTAGAGCTCTAGTGTGGCTGTAGTGTTAGATGTAGCTAAGTGCTGTAGCCTACACTGAGCCTTCCAGAGCCTCCCTTAGGCTGCATCCCAGGTCTATGCTGAAATCCAGGAGAACCAAACTCATCCATTTGATTGTTAGAAAATCATTTTATTTATTTATTATTTACTTTATTCCCAAATCGCTGAGAATCTTCAGCTTGGGCTCTGCAGAGCACCTGATGAAGTGTTGAACCAGCATGTTGTGACCCCAAGTAAATTGATGTCAGAAGGCCAAGTAATTTGTGCAGGGGTGAGGTTTTATTCCTGCTGTGAAATGAATAGGATTTGGAGATTAGGTAAATGAGAGATGGGAAATCTCGTTGTTTTCTCTGTTACTCCTTAATAGGTTCCCACCACATGTAAGGGCTTGAAGGAAATTGCTCTTCATCAACATTCAGTTTGAAATGATCAGACTAATATAACTTCTCAAAGGCTATCTAATTTTGAAGGTGAGATGAGTAACAGCTATTTACAAGCCAGACCATATCTCTTTTTATTTTTTAAAAAAAATTCAGAATTTTAATTTGATTTGTTTTATGAAATTTTCTTATTTCTGTAGGAAATGCGATTTAGAGATGTTTTATTAATACATTCATACCATGCACAGAATTTAAAAAATGTGCTCCAGTGCACAGAATAACATATCTTCCGATCCTCATATACTGCAGAACTTAGGATCTATAGATAGGTTAAATCTCACTGCTACAGAGTGATCAGCAACTCCTGCCTATGGTGGGCAGATCAAGACCTCTATATTATAGCACTGACATAATGTAGATACTTCCTTACATCCCTCCTCTCCTGCTGCAGCTTCTTGCAGAGGCTATGTGTGCTTTTTCTGTTTAACCTTTCTTTTCCCTTTTTTAATAAGTGATCAGCCAAAACTCTCAGCATTAATTAATCATAGGTCTTTTTCCTCCACCTTCTTGGGAGGCTCCCTGAAGTAGATTCTAGACATGAGGGGAAAAAGTAGGACCTTGATACACCTTAATCTTCAGGACCTTTATGCTGCATAGCAGAGAGGGCGGCTTAGGCCAAATGAGTCTTCTCCTATACCTACTACCATATGGAAGTGCTTTTCAGAAACTGTTCCTTGAGGGTTTAGAGAGCAGAGGAAATTATTTTCATGATTGTTTTAGGACTTCTTGAGGATGGAGATGCATTTTTTTTGCCTTCCTCACAACTGACAGCTCTTGCAAGAGACCATGCTGACCGGAAATTCAGATTTTCTGCTGGATATCAACGTCATCCCTACTTAACTCTGGAAAGTGGGGTTAAAGGACAGGCTTGGGGTGTGGGATCTGCATGGTTAAAGTTTGTGGCAAGAAAAAGTGTTATTGCCTGAGATGCTGTTGTGAAAAGCTGAGTGTTTCTAGGCCCGAAGCCAACATTTCTTTCCCCTTATTTAACAAACTGGACTCCAGAGATGTTAATAATTTGAAATGGCAGATTATAACATACAATGCTGGTGAGGATGTTACGTGGGTCTATTATAAGGAGTTAGAGAGGGTGGTTTTCCTTTCTGTCTTTTTTTTTTTTCAGGTAGAGATTTAGATTCCCAGAGTTTTAATCCAAAAGGGAATGTTACATCATCCTAAAGGGAATATTATATCAATTTAATTGAACTTCTGTTTACTACAGGCCATTACGCTTAGCACAGTTAACTGCAAATTGAGCCTGGCAAGTCGTCTTGGTGCAAAGCATGATTTGGGAAAGGTATAAACTTCTAACCGAAGAACCAAAGATTACTGCACTTTTATTTATTTATTTATTTATTTTTTTATTTTTTCAACGTGTATTCCAATGGTTGATGCTATATACTTTTAAATCCATGTGTATGGTTGTTGCTTTGAATTTTTCTTAATTTCCAGTTTTTGTACCTACTATGTCTATGCCTTTGTTAACTGCATTAAAGAATTTGTAATGTTAAGCTTCTCTAATTATCTCAGATTTTTGCAGCAGAAAATAAGTTGACCTTCTGACATGTCTTGTCAAGTCATTTCCAACAGCTCTCAAATAACTTTGTAGATCTTCTTAATTTCTCCTCTGTTTTCAACATGTTAAACCCTTTTATTTTCCCCACAGAACTTTGAAGAACAACAGATCATTGTCAGTTGTCTAATCTGAGTATGTCATCAATATTGACTACATTTAACACCAGTCCATTGATTAAAGCATCGAATAGAGTGAACTTAGATGTAGCTTCTAAAATAAAATAAATAAATAAAAAATCTAAAGTAACCAGCAAAGCAGGTTGCTCAGTGTTGATTCATTGCTGACCTCATTTTGGATCTCAATGAGTAGACAGATCTAAATCCATTTAATGTGTGCTTTGTTGTTATGTACTGCTAATTGGGAGTACTGAATGAGGTCAAATATCTCACAAAAGCCTAATTTTGACAGACCCATTGCTTTCATTGACCAAGTTGGTAATCTTATTAAAGGTGATGTCATTATTGCATGCTACCTAGTTTTCGTAGGATTGCATTCCTTAAAAAGTTGATTTCTTTATCAGTTAAAAATGCTATTAAATTTTCCATCATCTTCTGTCAAATTGATTTATGTGGCCTAAGACTTGCATTAACTTGTGAACCTTTCCTAAGAATGGGCTTATAAACACTTTTTCATTTGAAATATCCCTGGTTTCACCACATTTTTATAGGAACAATAGCAAGCCTGAAATCCCTTCAGATACATCTTCTAGGATTTTAAGTGAAAGTTAACATTGTTTTGGAGTAAAACTTTTTTAATCCTAATTCCCTACTGGATATTGTCTAATGACATCGTTCACAATTACTAATGGACTGGAAAGTACTTCATCGCCTTCACAGGATATGATTATGTCATTCCAGCTCCTTCTAAATAGAGAATAGTAATATCTGTTAAATGTCTCTCTCTCCTGCTACTGGAACTAAATGGATGTCATGCAAGATGGAGATGATCTGCCAGCTCTGAGGTAATTCTGCACTTCACTATTTTTAGGTGCCTTACAGTCTGGTGTTCCTGTTAATGAGTGGTTTTACAAGAGCTGTTTGACTTGTGTTCTATTCGTTCATTTTAAGTATGTATTTCTTTCACTAACATCTACTTCTCTGAAGCAAGATGGCCATTTCCCCACACATGCACACAAAATTAGGCACGTTCTTCCTAGACGAGCTCTTCGGCCAAAGAATTTTCAATGCTGCTAAAGCATCATGCATAAGATGCAAACTCTTGTAAAACTTCTTGTGGTCATAGGAAGAGTAAAATAATTTTCCCTGGGCACCCCATACCTGTTTGCAGGCTGTAAATAGCATGTTCCTCTTGAGGTGGAGGAATTGTACGCAGATTGGGGATGTGCGCTGTTTGCAAAGGAACAAATAAATGATTTGCTCGCTTGTGAGACAAGTTTGTAGTTTATACAAGTTTCACAGGAGGAATAATTCTAACATTGTAGAGTCAAGGAGACCCATTTGCCTCTTCCTTTTTTAGCGCAGAGTAAATAGCTGAGGTGGAGAGGTAATTATCTAAGCTGATCCATTAACTACTTGTTTTGAAAGGAAAATGATAGTCAAAATTTTGGGGCCAGTGTGCTCTGGCTATATTGGAAGTGCACGCAGATTTGAGCCAGCCCAGGATCCGCCACTGTTGGCACTTGCTCAGCACATCCCACCAGCAAGTGGCCACATATGGCGGCACCTGCATGACTACATTTCAGGGCAGCAATGCCAGCAAGGGCCTTGTGGTTACTGCCTTTTTGCGAAAATAGGTTGAGTTCTCTCTGTCAGCAAAACATCTGCTTTGAGTGATACTGCAGCAGCTGTGATGATCTAATAGCAAATGAAGCACTTCAAAATTCAATAGTACAAAAGGGGCTTTGAGGAGGATGATAAATGACCTAAATTAAGCCACAATTTTTAAGTACCTAATTCGAACCTTGCTCGTGATGAGTACTATCTTGAAGCTTTTTTTTGCACC
Source organism: Nothura maculosa (assembly GCA_032353885.1). Taxonomy (NCBI): domain Eukaryota; kingdom Metazoa; phylum Chordata; class Aves; order Tinamiformes; family Tinamidae; genus Nothura; species Nothura maculosa. Next base: position 4,213,214 of record JAUBOD010000290.1, read on the forward strand.
TGTCACTGTTGGAAAACAACTGGCATTTGCCTGGTTGTTGTTTATGATTGTCTTCTCAATGCTTTATTTGTCAAATAGCACCTGAAGTACTGGTATAAGAAATTAATGTTGGCTTTTTGGTTCCTTTTTACAAAATGTTTTATTGTACGTACCTTACAGTAGCTCAGAGGATGTTTTCTGTTGTAGTAGTGCGGAACATAACTAGGCTTAGAGTTTCTTTGATTAACAAGTGTTTTCTATATTGGTGTGTTCGAAATTATCTCTGGTTTCTTTGTAACTCAAAAAGGATTTGAGTTTGAGGATTTCTCTGTAACAAGAAAAGGATGACCACCTTTGCCAAGATAATGCCTCCAAAAGATATTAGATTGTTTCTAAAAGTCTACTACTCTAATTTCCTTAATTTTCAGCCCATTTAACTGCTGAGTAATCATGTTTTGAGTGTGAGAAAGGCATAGGAATCCACTGGACAACACTGCATTCTATTATCTTACATAAACTTTTAAACATGGTGATGCTCTGGTAGTTGTTTGTTACTGCCTTTTATATAAAAATAATGAACTCAAAAGAATACTTTATCTCAAACCTTTTCTGATTTCTTTGTGTTCTATGGAAAAAACATCAATGATGTAATCTGAGGTTTAAAAGGGTAGCTAGCAATTAATAATAGAGCAGGGGCAAGTATCTCAATGGGTTTTTATGGTCATCAGGTGTCTGACCAAATAGAGTTCTCGTAAGTGCTATAACACTGATTAGACAACATACAGAGGAGCTTTTTTAATTTATCAGTCTATATGATTTGTCTCAGATTTTGTATGTATCTGATATCTGTAGTAGATATTGTACAGTGCTATAAAGTCTAGTCTGAGAAGCAATCTGATACATGTGCAAAAGATGATCAACCTGTAAAAAGGAAAAGGATTGTGCTGGAGATTTTCTTTAAAATTCTATACTCCTACTGATTCTGCCTGAAAAAAAAACTCCTATGCTAAAATCTTGTTTAGGATATTTTGGCACTTCTTGTTTCAGCGATGAGACAGGATTCAGTTTATTAATGCACTTTAATGCATTTTCAGGTCCCATGGAAGTCAGCTGCGGTTTGAACACAGAGATGAGATTGCTTCAGTTCCTGTCAACTTGGTTAGGCTTTGCTGATTCCCATTTGCACGGGTTTCAAGATGACAGTTTCCTATTTTACAATTACGGACAGCTGGATTCAGTTTACTCCCTTGCCAATGTTAGTGGCTGTTACTCAAGGTGCAGAGGCAGGATACCAAACTGTCAGGCTTGAGCGCACACACAGCAGCACCAATAGCTGGCTCACACCGTGCTGTCCATCTAAAGATTTCAAAATACTTTGACTAGCAACTCCTTTTTCTGCTTACAAAAGGGCAAGCTAAGTATAGAGGAAAGGAAATTACTTGTCTGTGGTCATCTAGAAGCCTGCAGTAAAACAGGAGCACACATTTAGCTGCATTTTGAGGTGGTGTTCAGTTTTGCTCTATTAGGTAAAATCACATGGAACCACAGAGTGAAGGTCCCTCATATTCCAGAGACAAGCTGAGTTGCATCTTCATGGTGGTATAATGCAGCTATAGCATGTGGCTCTTGTAAAGCATAGAGGAAAAGGGCAGGACAGGCGAGGCTAGGCTGAGCACTTAGGCCAGGCTTAAATTTGGCCTGGCAAAAAATTTGAACTGAGGGAGACACTACTTCTTTCAGGGACAGTATTGGATTAAATTTAAGTGCACATGAAACTGTAATTTACTGTGTCTCTTATTCCTCCTCTGCTCCTCACTAAACGTTGTTGTTGCTTCATCCACAACATGAATCCTTCTCAACACTTAAACCAATGTGGTTGGCAGCTATCAGGCTTCAAGACTGGCAGTAGTCTAGACTTTACAGTTGTGCTTTTATTCAGTAATTGCCTTTTGGGAGTTGGCTTTTTGGGGGCTGATTGGAGGTTAGTGATTTGCTAGTCTGCAGATTTTGCTCAAATTGAGCTTACAAATACGGCTACTAAAGGCTAACACCCAAGCAAAGGGAAGGAGTCAGAACTATACCTTTTAAAAAACATTTTATTGAAATTATTTTAAGTAATTTCTTCCATTACCTCATTAATACCTTTATCTTTCTGTCCTCTTTCTCCTGCATGCCATTTCAGTGAAGTTAAAAGATTAAGATTATGGCCAATAAAAGAAAAATATGGGAATAGGAAATGAATTTCATTTCTCAGGCTGTCTTAAAGGAGTAATATTGTGAGGGCCTGCTGGCACACTGCTCGGAGAGCACCGTGCTCTCCTGCTGTTGGGGTTGCTTGTAGACATCCCACTGCTGGGCTGTCTAGATAGGAAGATCTATAAAAATGGCTAAAAGATGAAGTTTAAAATCATTCACTGAACTGCTTTTCCCTTTCTCCTGAGGCTCCTAATCTCTTAAAGATTTTCAGAGGCTCTTAACTTTCCTTTTGAAATGAGAAAACCAAGAAATAAATTTTTGCAACACAAAAACTAAAATCACTACTGACCATTTTGATTCCAGGCAGTAAAGTGTCAAATATTGAACACTCAACACACTGGCTTTGATTCTTGCCAGAGGTTCAACAAAATTGTGCCATTTTGAAAATCAAAGTGGTTGGGAATGTGATGTATGTTTGTGCAAAGTAAATGTCAAGTTTGTATGCTAGGGTATTCATGATCTACATTTCTGGATTCATAAACAAGTATTTGAGCCAAAGTCTTTAAGTATCAGTCTGATGAAAAACAGCAACACTGCTATTTACTTATCCAACTAAAATGAACTAATCAATACAGCTCAAAGAGTGAATATTTGAAGAAAGTAATTCATGCTTCGCCTGCAAAGTTAAAAGAATTAATTGAGCAATTTTTGACAATGAAAACATTACAGGAAATTGCAGTCTGATTGCAGAGCATGAAAATAAGAAAAATGCACTGGTTACCTCTTCCTTCATGAATAAGTTTCTCTGTTGCAATAAATTCTAATATGAAAGGTCTGATACGCATCATGTATAATGCGAAGTCACCAATTACCTCCATGCACAGAACCTATAAAATACCCTTGTGTTGCTGAGAAACTTAGACAGTATCTAGAGTGGATGGTGCAGTTGTCAGTAATTAAGAATCCTTATTTAATTTGTAATTTTTTTTTCATTTTAACATGAGAAATGCATCATTATCAAGACTGATAGAGAATCCTGCTCTCCTTCCTCTCTCCCACCTTTACTTTTCAAATCTATTAACTACTGTAAGAAGCAGTATATCCATGCATCAGAGCTGTCTGAGAATTTTTTCAAGACTTTCCAGCCCCGTTGAGTTTTGGCTTATCAAGGACACAGATAAAAGAATTTCCTGGAAAAAAACTGCCACAGTGGGAATGTGTGGCTGCTCTCTCCTGTCTTGCTCCTACAATGGTTCTCTCTCTGAAACAACCCCCACAAGCTCTGTTACTTCCTCCATTTGTACAGCATCACTTCATTCTCTTTGATTCCCAAAAGAAGAAGGTACATGGGTAAAATGCTGAGTTTAGCTACTACGCCTTTGTGCTTCTTTTGTCTTCCCGCAAGTCTGCCACTACATTAAAAACTGTATCCCATAAACATCCTCGGGATAACTAATCGAGACATTGCATGCATGGGTGCACACACACAAACACATATAAACACAAAATCCTATGCATTCCTTTCCTAATGGTCTAAACATATATTACACTGGTAAAACACCTGATACAACAAAATAATTACCATTAATTTTCTTTGAATTTGAAAATACAAGAGCTGATGCAATATCATCACTGCTTCCTTAAAGACTCTTAATCAGTGGAAAAGTATTATATTTTTCTTGAGGTTTCCTAGATATTGATGTTCAGTTTGCATATGAAAATAAAATTAAAGGTATCAGTGTATGCATGTATTCACTTTGATACCTCAGAAGAGTCACTTTTATAACACCACATAATAAGCTACATTTTTCACAGAAAACTCCTTGAGGAGGACTTAGCTTAAGACTTGGTATTTGTTTACACTGTACTTTATTATAGCTGATTTGATATTGTCCATTTTTTGTTAACTGTTAAAAGTGTATTCACAATTTCACATGGCAAAAGCTTCAGGAAATAGCTTTGTTGGGAAACCCTTGCGCTGCCATCATGTTGTGCTCAACAGCTTCCTTTTTGCAGTGGTCATGATAAACTCCGTTCTCATTTAACAGTGTGTAAAGTTCTCCCCAAAACCTCCATGGCTTCTTTGGTTCTAAGAAGCTATCCCTCACTGCTGGAGATTTCTTAGTGCTTCTTAATGTGGAAGCAGTCCCAGAAGTACAAATGGAAAAGTATGTTCAGGTTATATATTATTCTACTAATTACAAGCCTTCAAACCACATAAAATGGCTTTAGTAGTGAATGTTTTAAATGGGAATTTGATTTTCCTTGTTATCTGGATTAGCATACTTCATATTAACTTTTTTGAGTTTTCCCAAAGCAAGGGCAGAGTGGGAGTAACAATGCTGGTGGGGTACAAGGAGTGTTGTCTGGTTTTCAGGCCAGTACGTGAGGTTCAGGTGTCTACTTTCTACTATCTCTGAGGAAAAAGCAGTTGGTTACAGGTTTCTTGTGACACATTCTGCACATAATAAAGGATAAGGTGATAAATGCTCTCTCTGTTTTAAATAGTATCAAAATCATCTATTGTTATTACCTATATTTTGATCTGACTGGGTAGTGCTAAAGCATTCAGGGAATAAGAGCAGAGAACGAATTGCACTGTTTAAATAATAATAAAAAGTAAATCAGTCTTGTGTTTCAAAGAAATGTAGCCTTCTTTAAATCATATTTCCTATGATAAAGAAAGAAATGAAAAGAGAGAATAAATAGAATAGCCAAATAGGCATTAGTGAATGTTACCTTTTTTTTTCCTAGTGAATTTATCTGCAGGAAATTAAGTAAGTCTCTCCTATAACAAAACGGAAATGGAAAATGTAGAAGGAAGCATCTGAATCATGTTCTAGTGCTGAGGAAAATAGATCTGTCTGCAGATGCTCATTCCAGAAATTGACTGGTAAATGGCAAATTGGAAATTCATCTCTGTAGTATTCTGAAGAAAATAGTTTAATTTCAGGTCAACTTTCCAATGAACCTAGTCATGTTGCCTTAGCATACTACCTGTCTAGTAACAGAAAAATCAATGGGATATTTCTTGGGACTTCCTTTCTTCTGTAGCAGGCCCCAGAGGTGAGCAGGAACATCACCTTAGCTATGTCTAGATGTCTAGTTAATGTAATTGCAATCAACTATTTTCCTCCCTGCTTTTTGCGGAGTTCTGTGGGTGTCCAGAGGTCTTGATTGGCCATGGATAAAGAGACAACAGAACTTCAAGCACCGAGATGCTTCTGATAATTCTGATCTCTTTCCTTTGAGTTGTTTGGATAAAAGAGAAAGAGCAACTAATTGACTAAATTAAGGGGGAAATGGCACCATGACTCCATAATAGGGCTACAAGGATGATCAGGGGCCTTGAACATCTGCACTATAATGAAAGGCTGAGAGCGCTGGGCCTGTTCAGCCTGGAGAAGGCTGGGGGGGGGAACTGATCAGTGCCTATAAATACCTCAAGCGAGGGAGCCAGGAGGATGGGGTTGGTCTCTTTTCAGTTGGGGACAGCAACAGGACTAGAGGAAACAGCCATAAACTGAAGCACCAAAAGTTCCACAGGAATTTAAGGAAACATTTCCTCACTGTGAGGGTGACAGAGCCCTGGAACAGGCTGCCCAGAGAGGT
>JAUBOD010000290.1:4270629-4285258 GCA_032353885.1 Nothura maculosa
TTTTTAAAAAGCTTATTTTTGCATTGGACTTCAGAAATGCAGCTTTCAAAGAACAACTTACATTAGCCATACCAATATTGCTACCCAGGCCAATGGATGATGTAGCAATTGCCTTGATTTATCTCGTTAGCAGGTATTTTACCTCTTTGCATATATTTTGTATCCACACTGCTCTGCTTACATTTTCAGGTAGGGAGATTCAAACCTGAAAAAGGATTTAGCAGCAGTGACCAGTCATCTTTGGAAAATCAGTCCCTGCATACATGTAAAATAGAGAGGTGCACAAAGCCTTGTGGGGTTGGATAGAGCAGCAGCATGAGTATGGAGTACGCCACAGAGAGTGCCTTAAACATTGATCTCCATTCAATGTAAGCACAGGATTACATGTGCAGAGGAATTCACCTGAGCTTTTCTCTTTGAATAGACAGAGTTATGGACTTACATATGTTGTTTTTTCAAGCACTAGCCCTTTCAAGGCATTGATTTGGGTGCCTTCAAATCATTCCTAAAACCCTGCACAGTTGTCTGAATGGAGCTCACAGATGTGACCCATGTGCCTTCTCTAGGCAAGTGCTGAGTACTGCAGGGTTTGTTACGCTAGTGGTTACCCAGACAGTAGAGACTCTCCTCTTGGAGGCTGCATCCAGATGCTAAGGGAAGGATACAGCCAGAGCCAAAGCAGTGAGTTTATGCATCCTGCCTCCCTCCATGTCCTCCTCCCTTCCCTCACACTTAGTATTAATATATCATTGTTACCTATGACAATCCATTAGCCTCTGTTATCAAATTAATGTAAATTTGCTAGAGATAGAGAGTAACTTGGTCCTAGTCTTTAGTCCCATCTTAAGGCTGCAAGAACTCTAGCTAATGCCAGCTGCCTGCCTAAGCAGGTGCCCGTGTAAATCCTTGCCTGGTGCTTGTTTTGCACGTGTCCAGGACATGCTCCTGGGAGCTGAGTGCTCTGCACAAATGGAGCAGCTTGCATTTACTTGAATGAGAACCACCCAGTTAGTCTGAAGTAGTTGGGCCTCCTCATTTTAATAGATCTGTGTGCTGTTAGACCTCATCATATTGCTGTGCCCAGGAGAAGGCTATTTTAATTTTCATATCAAATAGTCATGCTCTAAAGTAAAAATATTGCTTTGAATCAAAGTAGCCCAAACTTGAAAGGATTCATAAAGTGGAAACACTAAAGTGGAAACACTTGACATGTTACCACAGTAGTTTGATTCACATTTGGAAGTTAAGCATTTGCATAAGCAGAGTGAGATCATAAATCATTTTGGACAGCGTATTACACTGTTAGTTTCAGGGGATTGATGGAAACAAGTAATTGCAACAATATTAACGATTTACCAAACAATGGAAGTTTGTCCTGAACAAATATACGTGTGTATTATCATTAAAGCAGATAAAGTCTTCGCAAATCATTTTTCAGATTTTTTTGATTTTTTTTCCTCCAATTGCATTAATTTTGTGTTTTCTTTTGGTAAGCTATGATTTGCTGAGTTGTAGTAGCTCAAATATTTATTAAAAAAAAAAAACCTAATGGTGCCTAAATTCCATGTAAAAGAGCTTGGGCACTGCATTTGCAGAAGGGACTTCCAGCTGCTGTAGAGTGTTCTGAGCCATGTGCTCTCTGGATTTGTTTCCTGTCTCATGAAGAATTGCTACGCACCATGACCCATGATCTTTGTTTCTCTAAAAGTACATACTACTCTATCTTTTATGACATCCGCAAAATGGATGTAAATATTAATCTTTAGAAAAGTTAATTTAATAGAGGAAGAAGAGAGAAAGCCAAGCATTATGTTATACTCTTTTGACGAATGCTCTATATTTCATCTTTATGCACTTGAGCCAAGAGAGTAACTCACCCCTTTGCATAAACATATGGTGGCTTTGTTTGCAGGCAGATTTGTGACAGTACTGAATGAGTGATTTTCCAGGCTCTGACAGTTGTCATATTCATGGGCAGCAGTACTGCCAAAGAGCACAGAATTTAGCACGAATATTCAAATTCCTGTAGCACAAGTGCACTGGATCCAGAAAGAAGGGCTTCTTCTAAAATACTGAATCTGTTTGCCTTTTTTTTATTTTTATTTTTTTATTATTTTTAAGTAGTTGAATAAAGGTCTTCACTTCAGAGCCAGCATATGTAACGGAAATCGATTGCCAAGGATGCTGGATTTCATTACCTATGCAATGTATTCCTGGGGAGAACTCTGTTTGTGGTGTTTACAGATAGGTGCTGACTAGTAAATTTTCTTGAGAAACCATATATATGAGAGACTGTGGAGCAGGAAGTAAGAAGAATACTGTCTCCATCTTTTGCTTCATAAAGACTATTTGACAGACCCACTTTCACCTCCTGATAGATAATACAGGTAATAACAGAAATCATGAAGAAAACTATCTTGGAGAACAAGCATAAGGGACTAAAAAGACACAGACAAAAGAAAATACGGGAACATGGCACACACTATATTGGCAAAACAATTAATGAGACTAAGGAAAATAAGATAATTATGATATGGGAATTAATCATTTACAGCCAATAGGAGAGATTACAGCAAAAGAAATCAGGTGTAAAAACAGCAAGCCTCCCTTTCTTTTCTTGAAAACTCTCCCAAGTTTTCAAAGGACAAGGCCAACAAGAACAAAAACAATAGCTTCATTATTGAAACTGGAAGGGAAGGAGGAAAAGAGTAAACATGGTCTTTCTGTCTTCTGCCTAGTTTTGCACATACGCTATGGCAGAGCCAATAACAGACTTTCTTTCAGCTTCAGACACAACACACTGCAATTTGATTGATTCCAAGCTCACTAGATATATTTCAGTATATAGGATTTGCCTAGATAGCCAAAAGCAAACCAAAGAAACCTTGTTCTTGAGAACCTACTACGTGATTCCCCTCATCACAACATCATCTTCATAAGCACTTTTAATGCGACAAACCACTTGGACATGCACTGCTTTTTATAATCTGACCCTAACAGAAGAGAAGGAGAATTATACATTTGCCTTGCTGCTTAGATATTTCCTTTTAGCTTCTATTCTTGGTTACCCTCTGAGACTTGTTTCTTGAGAGATAGGGTCTCTATCGCACTGTATGGTGGCTCGCTTGGCCCCATGATATTTGATCCACTGTTTTGTTTTTTCACTGTCAGATCTGGTAGAACTCAGCAAGGGAAAGGCAATTTATTGCTATCTATCCCAAATGTAATCTTTGAGAAATAATTTATTATTTGTAAGATCACAGGATCACAGAATGGTTGAGGTTGGAAGGGACCTCTAGAGATCATCTAGTCCAACCCCCTGCTTCAGCAGGGACACCCAGAGCACAGGGCACAGGGTGATTCAGAAGTTTTCTGAAAGACAACATACCACAAACTCATTTCCTACTCTGACACAGGTAGGCTGCTTCTGGCCCCAGACTGCCTCCTGATGGAGTTTTCCCATGCTGTGTTCATGTAGGGTACCTGAAAGGAGTGGCATGTTTGCCACTCCATTTACTCCTTTGAAGGCACCTGCCTTGTACTTAACAGACAAACATAAGCCTCATTTTAAAGGCTGATTTTCCAAAGAATAAGAAGTAAATCAATAAATAGAAAGATATGGGAAAGAATATGAAAACCTGGTTCAGATGTCCATCCTCTGTAGCCAAAGATCCATTCTAGATAAAATCTTAAGGGCAGGCAAAGCCACAGAGGGGTCCTAGAACAGTCACTGCCACTGTGAATTTCATGGCTGACATTAACTTCTACAGACTTCTAACAATGAGGAAAGTGCTTATGATCATTCTTCTAGAGGCATTACTGGACAGTGCAATCATATATTACATCTGGGATGATTTTGTCTCTATCATAAGCCAAATTATAGATATGCATATGATACATTAGTCTCCCATTCTGGCATTTGTAAAAATTACTTTTTTTCCAAATTTATTTTGTGATAGCTAAATTATATTTGAAAACTTATGATTTGTGAGTCTTGTAAATTGATTCCAGATACACGACTGAGTCCTACACAGAATTATTGCAATCAATAGTGAGTAGTTTTCCAGCAATTATTTCTCAGACTGTGTTAACTGACTTAGGGACTGGCTAAAGAAAGGTCATACTTTTTACTAGACCAAATAATATAACTGGGAGACCTGAAGAATGCTTTGATGATGAGAGAGAGAGATAAAAAAAAAACCAAAAAACCTCTGTGAAGCTTTATTTCCTATTAGCTGATACAGAAAAAGATACTGTGTCTGTCTTCTTTTGTTTTGATAACTATTTTGTCATTTTAATAAAGGTTTTGTTTAAATACTTTCTCTGTAATTAGAGAAGGGATGTTGTTCAAAGATAAAATGAGTGCACAGGCAAAAGATCAGATTTAAAATGAAAGAGAGAAAGAGAGAAAGAAAAAAGAGCTTTGGCTACTCAAGTTCAGTATTGAACATAACTTTTTTTTTAAAAAAAATTGAGTTTATTTGTCCTGAGAGTAGTTACCTATTCTGTTCTACACATCTGTTCTTTACTTGAAGAGGTACATTTTTCTTTTTGTCCAGAAGCAATAGGAAAGGCAGCAGAATGAGTGATATCATCAGTATTTCATTTTTCTTTTCCAGACATTGAGCAAATTAAACTAGTAATTTGACTAAAATTTTTCATGCCATTGTCCTCACCCTCTGAGCACACAAAGTGGACCTCTCTACCTCAATTTCACTGACAATCCATGCAGATTGAAAGATTTTGCTGACCTTATGTAGTGGCAGGGCAGGATGTAACTGAGTTAAATAGCAAGATACTGATGCTTCTAGGAAATAGAGAACATGCATATAAAAGGCAAACTTAATGAACTGATGATTAAGTCTAAAATGAACTTAAACCTCAGATCCACCCCAAACTGAGAGAACCATATGTCTTTTTTCTTTTTTTTTTTTTTCCTCCTCCATTTTTAGGACTAAAAAGTCAACTGACATAGCTGTCATCATGAGAATGATTTAAAATTAGAAGAGATGGCCAAATATGAAAGAATTCTAATACAGTACAGGCCTATCTGTAATAGTAGCATCCCTTCATTAAACCTATTAGCCATACTCCAGTCAGAAGGCAGCTGGCCATACTTAGTAGTTTTTGAAAAGTTTCCTAAAAATGCTGGATTAGAAGCCATAGTCTCTTTTTATTTTATTTTATTTTTTCATTTTATATTTTTTTTCAGACTATATATTTTCTAGTTCAACTACTAACTTGACAGAAATGGTGGCCTCTATATTTTGGGATGGGATGATGTCACCCCTTGGAATGAAGCAAAGTATATACCATGTATAACACCAAAGCTATATATCTTGACATTTATTTTGTTCTTTTTGTTTCTTCAGCATTCTCAGCAAAAAGCAGCCATCATGTAGATGATGACCATGAAGGGCAAGGGTGATTTGGGGACTTTTTATCCCCTGGAATAAATAATTCCAGAGGCATTTTATCCCCTGGAATTAGATTGAAAGAATAGCCTTTGAAAAACTTAAATTCAACTGGGTCATTGTCACCCCATGCTAAGGACTTTCTGTCTATTACAGGAATTATCACAAGAGTATTTTGAAGGAGAGAAAGAGGATAGGTCTCTCTAAATGAACTCTTGTAATGATCTGTAGTTTGTGGGCAGAGTTTTCGCTGTTCTTTTGAGAAGTTCAATTATGTGAAGATTATAGAAGTAGCTGTAGGAGATGTTCTCAAGTGCCTTTGGTATTAATTCAGAGAGGAACAAGTCAAAAAAATAATTTGAAGCCTGACACTAATCTTCCTTGAATTTGTAGAAGAGCTATTGTTAAAAAATTCCCTACTGGTTTATTTTCCCAGTTTAATTCAAAATAGTTATGAACAGTAGGTTATACAGCACTGAGTTAAGTTCCTCTTTCTGTTCAGTGTAGCTAATGTCAAATATTGGTGTCAAGAATCAATTTGAATCAGTAAATATTTTCCTCCTGCAGTCTTCCAGTGTGTTTTTAAAAGACAATGAGAGGGCCGAAAAGCAGATCTTGGTGAAAAAGCTGCTCTGCTAAGTTGGGCTAACATCAGCTACCTGATGGAGAAACACCAGAATATGCTTTTTTTTTTTTCTTTTTAAATACAGTCAAGTTTAAAGCTGAATTTGCTTATAACACTTCTTGAAATAAAAAGGCAGAAAATCTCAAGTCCCATGTGAGTGTGCTCAAAATCTTGTATGCAAAGCTGAGTTTACCTCTGGTTGTTTATTCAGTTGATGTTAAAATTCTGTCTATGTTCTGATTTTATGAGAAATACCATATTTTAGGCCACAGTATCTGTGATAACTGCATCCAGATTTGGAGTCTAGGCATCTGACCCAAAACCAAACCATATCCTTAGGCAATCTTGGATCCTCAACATTAAATTCCTTATAACTACAAATGGTATTTTCTTCATTAATTTCTGGAATTCCCCAACATAGCAATTACAGAGAGCCTAATGTTCAATATTGAAAAAGCCCAGCAGACCTGTATTTAATTTCTCTAAGCTCTTTATCATTGTTCAGAAGAAGTATGTGTAGTTTACAGGCTGTTAAAAAAATTCTCAACATCTTAGGGAACAATCTCCCCAAATTTGTATGAAAGGTGCAAGAAGGACAATTGGTAGAGATGAGACCTGAGCAAATGTATGCTTTACTCTGAATGAGAGGAGCAGCGATGGCTCAGGATAATATAAGAAACATTTTTTTCCTCTAGTTTCCCAGCTAAGATGAAGTCTATATGTATGAGTTGGGACCAAAAGGTCCCTTTAGTTTATCTGTTCTTCATGTTATGCAAGTGCCATATAGCAATAGATTTATTTTGGAGAAGCAGATTTATATTTCCAATAATAAAATATTAGGTAAAAGAGCAATATAGAAACTCTGACTGAGACACAAAATGTAATGTGAAATGCCTTCCTCTTAAACCCTTCTTCTCAAAAGGGTTTATATGATGCATCAAGGATAACATTCCCTCTTTTATCATGATGGAATGAGCATAAATCCAGCAAGATACTGTGGTCATTGATCAGAATCAAGATCCCTTTGAAGAGCTGGAAAATTTTCTGTTAGGTCTGATGCAAAGCAGAGCCTTTCATGAGTTATTTTTACAAAAAAAGTTTAGGGCATAAGTCAAATTATTAGGTTCTCTAGAGGATGCTCAGTCAATTGCATTGCTGGATGGACTGGGTGTCCTGAAGCATGTGTGGAGAGCTCAGACCCTGTTTGCTGATGACACTCTTGTCCCCATGGAGATTCTGACTTTTCTATTTGAAGGGTAAACCAAGGGGAGAACATTGTAATAAATCTCATTATATTTGCTACTTGACATTTAAGCACCAAAAATTAACCAGGGATGCAGATGTTCCTGCCTTTTTTTTTCCCTCTCAAGCAAAGAGCTACACTTAAGGAAGCAAAAGTAGCTAGTGTGGCCTTTTTGTATCTTCCCTGAGCTTAGGTCTTTATTAAGGTTAAGATGATCTTCTTGGCCTATTAGCAAAGAAAAAGTTATTCATTTATCCAGGTAGCTGTGGTGCATCAAAAGCTTCAACCCTGTCTTCAGGATATTTTGTTTTAAAGTTTACAACTTATTTTTGGTAGGTGACTGGTTTTAGTTGTTCCTCCCCTGTTTCACACAATAAATTTGCCCACAAGTATTTCTATTAGAAGGCATTTTACTGAAAGCGCCCACCCAAGTATTTTTTAATAAGGTACAGGAGACCTCTATACAGGCTACAGACATTCAGCAAGCAGTCTAAATACAAGATTTTGTCAGATTTCTGAAAAAGCATAGACTTAGTCTGCAATCTCAGCAGAAGTTCGGAAGTGTGGTTCTTTTTTCCAGGAGTCTGGAAAGTCTGGTTCTTTTGGCTTATTTGGGAGGAGCTGTTTTTACAGAACTTGCACTTTTTTAAGGGGAAAAATCATGGAGACTAGCCTCTAAGGTATTGCACTAAATACTGCTTTACTGAAAAAATGATTTTTCTGAAATGGGAGAGAGGAGATAGATTTGACATCACAGTGTTGGAATCTGACCATAAATAAATGTTGACTTTTTTATTGTTTCAAATTTCTTATCTGTGAAATTTCCTGAGGTTGGATTCAAGATGTCCAAAATTAAGATCATTGCTCCTTAGTGTAATTAAAAAAAAAAAAGTTGGAATCTATCTGAGTCTATTTCCCACAGGTTTAATGCTTTCAAGATGGTGTGCACTGTCTCACCCTAAGCTTCACTAAACTCAGTGGGATCAGGCCAGTGGTAAATTTGGTCTGAAATTCCAAGAAAGAAATTTCATTCACGGAAGATGAATATTGTAGTTTTTAATTTACCCTCTTTTTCAAGATAGAGATAGACTTAGAGACTAAAAAGCACATTTGGGAATATTTTAGAAGCTGGAATGTTTCCATGATGAGAATTCAAACCTTTTCTTATGTTATGTCCAAAATCTCGTCCTAATTAGGATTTGCATTCCCTACAAGCAGCTATATTTTAAGTTTGTTTTGACATCAGAGACATACGGTTAATTAAATGTCAAGAAAAGCAAAGGTGGTAGAGAAGAAGAATGACATAAAATATGTACATATGAAAGTGTAAGTATTTTATATATGTGTGTCTGTGTGAAGTGAAAGTTTCTTTTGCGCTCAGAGTTAGTACCAAGTGCATCATAGAGCTTTTCCAGAGGTTTCCTAGACATCTTTGAAAGAATTTATCTATCTGAGGTGTTTAATGGAAGAATTAATAAAATGAACTGAAGAGTCTGGGTACTCCATCATTAGTAACCAATTTCTAGTTTTCATTCTGAAGGGGAACCTCTCATTCTCTCTCCCTCTCTCTTTCCTTTTCTTTGTTTAAACAAGGCTTGTTAGGATATTGTAAGTTTTGCTTGGTTTGTTCTTGTTTTTTTTTATTAGCTTCAGTTATTTTTATCCCAGCACAGATACAGTAGCTGTGACTTGAGTTCCTGTTCCTATCTGTTCTGGATACCAAGTGGTCTGAACTTCACAGGTGAAAACACTCGATTTTGTCAACTATAATTATGTATGAGTTAGAATCTGACATGGGATGGATCATTAACTTCTTTTAACTTCCTGTTGAATACGCTTTATAATAATTATAAAAGTTCAATAGAGTAGCACATATAGTCAATTATGCAGTTTTTTAACATATTTTTATCATACGCTTAGTAATCTATTTATCTTCCTTGCATAAAATGCTTTCAGTGAACTGAAACACCAGTGGAAACTGCGTGTGTTTGTGTTGAACACAGTCGTAGATCTCTGTTATCCAACAGTATAGCGTCGTACAGATGGGGTGAAATTACTTTGCTAGGTACAAAGCCAGGAGAAGTTCAGTCCACTGGAGATTCTCACAACTTCTTGCATATGCAGCCGTGTTTACCTTGCATTACCAATGACTGTTGGTCCAAGTTTTATTCTAGCATGTGAGTAGTGTTGTTTTTCATGTATTCAGGCCATTTCATGTATTCAGATTCAGAGAATCTGTGCCTCCTCCTCGCACACATACATACAGATGTGCTTGTTTTCTTCTATCTGACCCCAGCTGCCTAAGTAGAGGAGGTAGCATTAATTCTTGGAGAGGGAAAAGTGTATTATTGTTTGTTAACTAGTACTTTATATGTTTATGTTATGCATTAATCACTGAATCTGAGTGATCTCCAGATTTCTAAAATGGAAACAAATCCTGACAGAGATACTAAATATATATAATGTGTGTGTATATGTTTATATATGAATATGAATATACATACATTATATATACATATATATATATAAATGTCTGTTCTGCCAGGGTCTATATTGTGAAAAGGGAATAAGTCACATCACGGCAGTACTTCAAATAATATGAGATGTTAGAATGCAAAATTCACATACTGATTTGGTGCTGATACTCTAGACAGCACCAGGTAAAGTCTATGTGAAACACAGATTTTAAGTCTTGAGTCCTGTTCCAGGCACTTTGGGAAACTGTTTCTATTTACCTGAGGAGCTGCCTCCCTCTACAGGAACATGCCTGACCATGACTGCTATGCAATAACAAAATACCAGTTATAAAGATGAAATTAGGCAGCAGGAGCAGAGCTTTCTAGCAGATGGTTTGAACAAGAGTATTTACTCATGAAATGTGTTAGGACAGTAGCAGTTCTGCAGCCAAGGAAAATGCTTTAACTGCTCTAACTTTTCCTCAAAAAAAATGAACTCCATAGGGGAAGGGAGAAACATATAGAATAGACACTGTGCATCAATACCATTTTTACAGTGTTCTTGAGCAGTGGCATTGACAACACATACAAAACTTATGTTGACTTATGTAGCAACAGAACATGCAGCTTTTCCACCAAAAAAAACACATATTTTCTGTGAGCTTTTTGTTGATGCACGTGGATTATGGCACCAAACCAATGGGCTGGGTTTTGCCTCTCTGACCCAGTGCGTAGCCTTTACTTTTCCTGTGGCTTCTATTTCTCCTTCAGCTCTTACTCTTTTTCCTTATTAGGAACAAAATTCATAAAGGAGTAGAAGAAATTATGTCTCCGGTATGTTTACACACGTACATTTACATGCATACATTACAATGAAATGCTCATTTAAATTACAACTCCTGTGTTATAGATAAGGATTATAAAAATAAACTTTAAGAAATTGTAGTGCGAGATACACAATTTATATTGATATTTTGCAGTTCTACTGTATCCTTAAAATATTTGCCATAGGCTGTATCATTGCTGGTGTGTAAATGTATGTGATACTTTTTGCTACAAAACTATCTAATTTTTATAACTTTCCCAAGAAAATTTGCTTAGTTACACAATCTGTGTTCCTTTTCTTTTGGCAGTGCCTAACTGGAGATATATAGAGTTCTTGTAACACTAAGTTAAATATAAATTGTAGGAGCGCTGTTTTTCTTTTATGAAGTATGGAATGTGAAGTACTCTTAGGAATGACTTTAAAAATGATGATAAGCTTTATTTTGCTGGTGTCTTTTGTCTATAACCCTCATTATCCTTTGCCAAACAGTGATGAGGGCATTAAAACATTAATGTAGAAAATAACTTTCGTTTAAATGATTGATAGTTCTCTTATATGAAATTTAAAAAGAAAAAAAAAGTACGTCTCTTTTTTCAGTAAAACAAACTTTAGTTAACTACATGAACTAGGTAATCCTAAATTTAGATATGTATTCAGTGTTCTAATGGGTCCAGGATGTTTGTAGTTCCTCTGATGTTATGGTATGAGTGAGGTTGACAGGAATAAGAGGAGGTTTTTATTTCCAAAATCTATGTTGGTGATACAACAAAATATAGTGTTGAAAAAAGTGTTTTCAAAGACCATCATAGCTAGAACTTGAATATTAAACGAAATTAGAGCAAGCTTCTCAACCATATAAACATGGAAAATGTCTTTAATATGGCACTAGCTTGAATATGTAGATTTGACTAGATTAATCATTGTGATAAATTAATACAGATACGATATATGCCTTGTATAGCCTAGTGCATCATTCAAGATTTTGTTGTTCATGAAACAATTAGTAAAAACTGGAAAAGGCATGTTGAGTAGGAGAGTTGTAAGTTAAGTGGAGCACAAAGTTATGATAACAGGTGGTGTCGAAACATCTCAGTGAAAGATTGGAAATGAAGTCTTCTGGATTAATTTAGAGATTAATTTTTTTAATTTATCTTTGTTTACTGTTTTGAGAGGAGCTCTATTTTTGTCTATAATTTTACTGGGGTTAAATTCAGAAGGGGGAAAGAATACCTATTTAGAGTGAAAGGCATAAAATGACTATTATACTTTGAGTGAATAATATAATATATATTTCATTTTTATTGGAAATTAGAAGAGCAATGAAATACTGAAAATGCCTTCTAATAGAAGGAATGAGAACAAATTGGAGATATTTTACTGCTAAAATAAAAGCCCGTAACAGTAGAAGACTAGCCTTTTTGATCTCTAGAGCTACCTACTACCATACTCTAATAAAATATAATGAATTAATAAATAAACAAATAGCATGAAAGCAGAATTTTAAGAGTGGGCAATAAAACAGCACTGGGCTACGTTCCAAATAGCAACGATGCGGGAAACTGTCAAATAGTTGATCCTCAACAACACATCTGTTCCGTGTAATGAAAATGGGTGCTAGCCTATTAGGGGAAAAAATGGAGTAAGTAATTACAGACTGTACCATAATGCAAATATGATCAAGGCTGAGTGAAAATTGCAGAGGGCAACGGTATTTCAGATAGGGCCCTTTTAAGTGGTAATTCTGCAACAGGTTTTGTTTTTGAGGGGCATTGTGTGATTCTTACTTGCACTGAGAGAGAACACCAAGCATGAGTTTTGATCAAACACTAATTTCTACATGTTGTTATAACTCTAGGAATATCCAACCAAAACAGTAAAGTAGTGTAATTTTTAACAGCCTTTCCCTCCCGCCTCCCTTCCTCAACTTGGTAGATATTAATTCTCTGAATTGAAATTCTCCAAACAAGTTTTTAAGGATACAACTACTAAAGGCATTGTGAAAATACTGAAATCTTTTTATTTTTCCATTAACTTACTTTGAGCAATACAGAAGTATTTTGGTCTCTAAACGGGTCACTGCAAATATGCAGTCTGCATAAAATTAACAGCACCCTTTGAAGGCTCAACTGACTGTAAACTATTTTGTTATATCCTTGGGAAGCATATAGAAAATGTACAATTGTATATGATGGAAATATGCATGCAGTTGTAGTATAGATATTCAAGTACAAGTAGGCAACAAAATACTCTGTGAAGAAAGGGTTAATGATGGTATTTGTAGCTTAGCTTTAGTTTTTGATGATTATGGAACCAGGAAGTGGAAGAAACTGTGTGAGAGCAAAGTCAAATTCACTCAGTCTCCTAGTAAAATGAAACTGGTAAAGGATAACTTATCTGTAAGTACTGCAAGTACATTAGGAAATATAAGCTTCAAAAAATATAAACAGGAGACATCTATCATGATTTCTTATGCATTTGGTAATAGCACTGGTTTGGGTGTAAGGGTTTGTTTTGCCACACACTCCAAATTCTACTTTCCTACAAACTCCTACTCCTGGAATTAGATTTTAGCCACTAGTTATTGTCAGCTTTCCAAGTTGTCCCTTTACCACCCTACTTTCAAGTTAGAGTTTTAAAGCTGATTATAAGCTATTGATAGCTGCTCTTGGGAAGATCTCTTGTAACTGAAAGCAGAAGGAAACAGCATCTTCTGTGTTTCAAAATCTGAATTTATGTTATTTGGTTTTTGGAAAGCACACAAACCAAACATATCTCTGAAGGGAGCTCTTCACACATGCTGAAAATAACCAAAATCAGACTATAGTATAGACAGAAATGAAGAAATGTTCTTTATTCAGTATGTACTGAAGACTTCACAAAATCATCAGTGTCTCAAGTAACTCTCTGGGATGTCACTCTTTATTAGAATCTTTACAGACATTAAAACACACTCTTTGGTATCCCTTAGCTTTGCTTTTCATCAGGTTTTATATCATAAAAATTAACTTAGAAATCACTCTTTAATTTGCCACAGATGACTTTTGTTTTTGTTGCATTGTGTACTGAACTTGCTGCTTTTTAAATTAGCATATTTAAAAAAGAAAAAGAAAGCACACCCCTTAATTTTTCCTTTTTTTTTTTCTCCCAACGTGGGTCCGCTGTCCCAGACCAAATGAAAACAAATGGTTCCACTCATAAATGATGTTGTTCAAGATAAAATGGCAAATGTCTTGATCTATCTAATGAAATTGTATAGGATAATCAGGAGAAGCCAGATTTTCTTTGACAGACCCTTTAATTTTCATGTTCACCTTGGCATGCCCTTTACTTGTATAAGCAAATACCCTCTGTGTATCCACCAATTAGGCATATGGGAGCCTTTCTAGTTGTGGGGGTGTGTAGATGGCTGATTTATGTGCATAATCAGGCATTTCTGTAGATATAGGCACATTTTATTGTATGCCGTGAAATGGGTGCAAATATGACAATTCTCTTTCCTTCCATCAGTTTCATTTCTCTGCAAATACCTCTTGCTGGAGGTATTTTGATATTTGCCAGACACCCAGAAATACTGGATGAATGGTCTCTCTGAAAATATAGGTTGAGTGTGCCACAAACACAAATCAAAAATGTGCAGATGGTTATCAAAGAGCCCTGTGTAAAGCAGCTGAAAAATAAGTCCCTTGAAAAAGAAGAAATTGGAGTTCCTTATAATAATTTAGAAATAGTTTATTAATTCAGGGATGAGTTTTTAACTGAGTGAAATATCTTTTTTTTTCTTTTTAGTTAGAGACCTCTAAGAAAGAACAAGCAGCATAAAAGGGAATCAGGATAAGTAATTTTCCACAACTTGGAAGAACTGTTGCAAATCTTTATCTATTTTCCAAACTAATCAATGAGTTGTGCAATGAAGCTCCTAGGCCCAGGAATGTGTAAGAAGACAGAAAACACAACTTTTTTAAAAGAATTGAAGGTGGAATAATTCATACAAGGTATGAATGCCTCAGGAGTATAGGCTTGTAATAGGATGTGGTTACACATGCATTTTCTTTAAAAAGGGGAGTT
>JAUBOD010000290.1:4293249-4308697 GCA_032353885.1 Nothura maculosa
CAAACCCAGAGTCTTCCAATTGCTACCAGTCACTGAGTACAGTGTTTTCCTCTACACTGACAAATCTTGATGTTGTTTAGCTTTAGCGTCCTGCCATTGGGACTGATTCCTTTTCTTAGCCAACCATCCTATTTCCCATTGCTGTTTAGCTTTGGATTGAGCCTTATGATCAGAGCCCCTCATGGAGGTTTTGGCACCTGTTATGCCAGGTCAATGCAGGCATTGAACTCTTGTTCAACTAGTACAGCTACCAGTACCTAAATTATCCAGTGGGAAACAGCTGCAGTGAGTTGCTTAGGTTGTTCATGACTCTATAGCAGAGGTGTATATGTCATTAATTCTCTGCAGCACTTTGAAAGGGACATCATTTTTCGGTGTAAATTAAGGATGGAAGACAAAAAGGACTATACTTGCTTATACATACTTTTTTTATTCAACTACATTCATATCAGCATCCTGCATGAGACTCTATATGCTGTGGGTAATAAGACAAATTAGATATTCCAGCTGTAAAAACAGCTTACAGAGAATGATGTGCAGTTCAGCTGTGAAAATATGGCATTCGTGTGACATTACGTTCAACCCACTTCTCCCAGGAGCTCTCTCTTCTGGGTCAGTGTGGAAAAGATGGCCATTGCCAAGAGCGCGCTCAACTGTTTGCGTGTGCATCAGAATACTTGCATTGCTGTGGTTGCCAGTTGGGTGCTCTTAGCACATAGCAAATTCAAATAAAGAAAAATGGACTGTCAAAACCCCAAACAAGTTAATAGAGATAAACACAGCTTGATTTTTTTTTAAGAGTAAAAATAAATAATCTTCCTGTAGTCCTTTAGTTTACAATAAAGGGGCCTTTCCACATCTTAGAAGAGCTAAGAGGAGTCATTCTCTTTGTGTCTGTTTCAAACTTAAGCATATACTTAGCTTGGCTTTGTCTATTTCTATAATTATAATCACAATTCTGGTCTTTAGTTCTGAAAGACTAAATAGCAGCACTTAGATTTGGGCTGTGAATTAAAATTTCCCATAAGGAAACCTTGATGCTTTGCTTTTCTTCTTAAGGCTAGTAGTTGGCTGGATAAAATATTGCCTCTGTGGCTTCCAATTCTGGTGCACATGTTGCCGAAATTCAGGAGAATGCTTTAATAACCATTTAAAAAGGTGTGTTTATAAGTGACAGGAAAATTCCTAAATTGCCTAGTTCTGTATCCAATCAAGGTTTATGAGCTTTTTATTCATATTATATAATAATAAAAACAGTTTTAAGGATGGAGACTCAGAAAGTCTTGGCTGATAGGATTAGGAAAAAAGTTTTTTTGCAACAAATATACTGAAAAGAACAACAGAAGTATTGTGCAGTCTAAATTTTCCTTAATCCAGCACATCCTGTATTCAGAACCTAGCTTCATAGCAAGTTTCTTAGCTGGTGTGCATAATTCATTCACTAATGTACATGTAACAGTCCAGGCAACAGATATTTTTTTTTTTTAAAAAAAAAGCTTTATCTAAAAATTCTAATTTTCTGTTGATTAATTAAATGGCTGAAAGCTCAGAATTCTGCTCTCGATTTTCTGTGTCCATATCAGCTTACTGTGTTCTCTGAGGCAAGTCCTTCGTTTCATTATCCCAAGAAGAGGCTACTTGTTTGTGGTTTATGTGCTGAGCGTCATGCTTGATCAATAGCACTTTATCTAATTTTTTATTACGCACTCTCAGCTGCACAGTAGCCAGGAAATCACAAAACACTCTTTTTAGACTTCTGGAATTAATATTCCATTGACAGTAATGGTGGAGAAGCCAAGGTCTTAACAGCTGTAGAGCCTGAACTGCAGTCTGATTCAATGCATCAGGTGAAGGCCATTCTCAAAGGCCCAAAGTGAGCTGCCCCTGAAGGAGATTGGGATGTGTATGTACAGTTACACTGCCTTTGTCTTTAATTATCAGAGTTATTTTACTGCCTGAAGTTGAGGGGATTAGAAAAAATTCAAGACCAGATGAGAAGGGAACCAGATGCTTAGAGGTCTTCAAGAGCAGAGTCTGATTTCAATTATGAAAAGTGTGCTGGTAGAGCGAGTGGAGTGCAGGGAGCCATGGACCTCTCAAGGTTCACATTTCAGGAAAACCAGACTTCAGTGACTGATTTGATCCTAAAGCTGGAGAGAGCATGGCAGGCACTGCCAAGTTGGATCTGGTCTGCTTTACTGTTAATGCTGTTTTGAACTGTTAATGAATAAAAATGTATTTGTAAAAGAGGTTTGAAAATAGTGAGAAGGAACCGTGCTCTCCTTAGCAAGAGATGTGAAAACAGATGCAGCACCAGTGATGTGCCCAGTAAACAAAAAGATTTTGAAAGGCGTTGGGCTTGCGTGGCAATGTGTGATACGACCAGTATTAGTGAGGAGAGCTCGGCTTGTAGCTCTTGTGTTTCTGTAAGTGACCTGGCCATGGTCCCTGCTGAGAGCCTGGGCCATGGGACTCCTGCTCTGTGGGGCTCCGTGTGCATCCTGCTCCCCACAGCCCCGGAGGGCTCGTCCATGTGGAGGTGCGCAAGGGACAAGAGCCACTGACTACACCACCTCACAGACCATGTAGCTCAAATTTAGGGAGTTTATTGTTTGTTTGCTTGTTTGTTTTTTCCTTCCTCCCTCACTGAAAGCAATTCTGCTGCAGCTGCAATACTTAATGAAGTGCTGAAAATTGAGCTGTTACTCAGCTTGGGGGAAAAGAACCTTCCCTCTGCAGGGCTCCCCGCAGGGTCCACCAGTTACTCGGATGAGTCCCAGGGGGAGCATTTGGCTGCTGGATGGAGCAGTGTAGCTTGATGAGCAAAGCTTGGGAGTTTCATAAACAAACATCCAGGCAGCTGCATCCCACCCAGGTTCAGGAGGGGAGGACAAACTGTTTAGCTCTGTGAGATGTGGCTGGAGATCTACTTAGTTACTGTGCTGCTGGCTTTCTTCTGCATTTGCTGGAGCAGCAAGCTTTCTCCTGCATGGTAGATTAAAAAAAAAAGAAAAAAGAAAGAAAAAAATCAGTTTAGGATACAGCCATTCACTTTGCCTTTGTCAAGTGAGGTGCTGACAATTAGTCTTGTTTTGTTTTATTACAGCCGAGCCACAGCTGCAGACGTTATCCAAACTGGTTATTGCTTACAAATAGACATAGACCTGTAAGACATTTGCTAGCATGTTTACTTTTCCAGTGTGAAACTAATGAGTGACATCATTCTTCAGCAGATGTCTTGGTTGTGCAGCACTTCCCTGGAAAGATCATGTCCTGTGAATAATAATAATAAAAAAAAAGAGATCAAAATCCCAGAGAATGATAGCAAACATGTAAGCATAGCTCAACAGTTAATTGAAATAATAAATGACTCATTTCACCAAGATCATGAGTGAATCCAAATCCTGGACTTCCTGTCCTATGCAGAGAGCCCTGAGAATGTTTATTTAAGTGGGAAGCATACCCTACAAGGAGAGAGGTAACTAGGGACCTCAGGAGTTCAAAGCTAAGGTCCTGCAGAAGAAATACCAAAGCTCAAGGGGCATGTCCTCAATTTGTGTACATCACTGGTTACTGCTTATATCTGTCAAGGATCTGTCTCTTGGTGCTTAGTCCAATTATTTGATCTTCTTGAACTTGCAAAATTGATCTTATTTGACTTTAGTCTATAAGAGCTTCTGCCACTCCAAACTCTAATGATAGATAAAAATAAACTAGAATAACCTGCCTCTTACAATGGCTGGCTGGTTTGGGCCTCAGCTTGAAACAAAAGGGACAGAGGTGTATATAGGCATAGAACAAATTACTACATAATTTAGATATATAGATAATTAAGATTAAAATATTTCCAAACTTAGGCAAAAATTTGATTGGAAAGGAAAAGGAGATGGTGCTGAGTTAAACTGTATTTGTTTATCTCTGTGTGTAAGAATTGTAGGTAATTGGTTGGGGTTCATTTTGTTTAGAATCTGTTTACAAGTCAAATGCAACAAACATGCAATCCATGAGCCTCTTGAAAAGGGCAACTGTTCAGAATGTATTTAGTTTTTATGAGACAGAGTAAGTCATTTAAAGATTTTTAAGGTTTTTCAATTTTAAGTACAAATTCAAAAAGGTTGGCAAGAATGCTTTTGAATAACACATTGTGGGTGCACATGTATGTACTTACTGAAAAAAGGGTAAGCTGAGAAGAGAGTGGGTTTTTTTTCCCTCAAAAATATGTCCTCTGAAATGGAAATGAGGTTTCACTGACTGCACAGATGCACAAAATTTCAACAAGGATCAAGATATTTCTACAGGTCTGTACAACGCTCTACCCAATGGTCCTGCTTCAGATGAGTTTCTGATGTTTTTACTTTTGTTGTATTGGGGAGTGGGAGTAAGATGGGAGACCAGATTACTTCTCTCAGATCAGCTCCTGAAGGGTAGTGCTCCTAAGATATTTTATGGCATCAACAATGAGTGGAGATTAATTATTTTGTTGACCTATGCCAAAAGACAGATATAGAGACATACAGGCAAGCAGATACACAGAGAGGTAGAGGCATTGTTTTTATGGGTTAAATAACAACAGTAATTTTCTCCAGTTACTGGAGAACATTTCCTACATCTGTGAGATAAAATTTATCAGATAAATAAGACAAAAATTATCTCCGGCAGTGAGATACCAGTTCCCCATTTACAGTGCATTCCAGAGGCCACTTTCAGTAGAGTTGCTTCCCTCAGCAGCCTTTGGTGAAGTTGCACACAGAAAATCCCAAAGAACTGTATGCAATGCCTAAAGTAGTAATAAAGTAATTGTTAAACTATTTTCCCTAGTTGCTATCTACTTTTCCAGTTGTACTGCAATAAAACTGTCACAGATTTGGCCCCAAACACAGATTTTGACCTATCCCTCTGCCTAATAGAGATTATAGTAAAAATACCTCTCAGGTAACATTACCACTGAGATGATCAGCAGTGTTCAGTAGAGGCTCGACAACATTTTGCTTATATTTACATTTTGTTGTAATTTACACTTGTAGTGGACAGTGAAAAACATGACTTTGTTCAGAAAATTTCCAACTCTTCTCTGTGGTTTACTCGGTCCCCACGGCGCTCCGGGATACAGCCGGAGCTGCTGCGGAAGTGAGGGACTGTATGGTCTTTGCTCAAGGGTCAGCCCATTAAAAAGTTTTGGCCTTACACTGCGCAACAAAATTGATAAATTTCAGTATTTATTTCAGCAGAAATAATTTTCATTATTTATTTCAGCAGAAATAAATTATTTATTTCAGCAGAAACAGAGTGAGAGACATGAAGAACCTTAGGACTTATAATGATTGCAGCTCAGCTTGTCCCCTGTGTGCTCATCCTTATAACTTTTGGCTGACTGTCTTTCACATTTGTGCAATTGCAAAGTGGGTTGGAAGATGCCATTATTTCTTTGCACTTTAAAAAGGGAAAACTTTTTTTGTTATTTGCTATACATTTCTTGTGGAATCCTTGGTGTTGGGAATGAACCACCATGGCGATGCCTTGAAATACTTTCAGCTTAATGATAATTTGGTACCAGATTTTGGCTGTATCCCCAGGGAACTTTTTCATTCCAGTTCCTCTGGTTTAAATCCAAGTCCTGTTAGTGATGTCCAAAAACCATCATAACCTATCAAGAGGCTTTCATAAAATGAACTGGGGTTGCAGGACACTTTCTCGTAGACTGGGATCCATGGGGAACACAAACAACATTTGTGTCCCAGAAGCCTTTTGACTGTGCAGGGAGCTGACTCAGTCTGGCTGATCTCTTCTTCTCTCCTTGCTGTAAGTGACTCCATGTGTAGTTCCTCCAGACTGCTTTGTATTTAGAGTGCCTAGATGCATATCATTGAACAGAACTAAATATGTATTCCAAAAGAAAAGAGGAGGAAAAAAAGCGTCTGACTAATAATCTGATTCTTTTACCAGTATGAAAGTAAAAAAAATACCTTTTTCAGTAGTGCTGTGTTCTGCAGCACAAAAACAGTTTAAGCCTCCAATGAATTTACAACCTCAAAAATGACATAGTAAATGTTATCCAAACTGCTTTTTCTCTTGCCTCTAGGGTTCATTTTTAAACACCTAAGCTCCACTAGCCTTTGCTTTCCATTTTCAAGCAGGAAGTTTATTAAAAAGGAAAAACACATGATGCAGGAAAAGAGCGGACTCTTGTACTTTCCAAGGCAGAGTTTACGTGACTCAGGTTCATTTTGAGGAGAATAATTTATAGTGGCGTGAATAAATAATAACAGTGAGTTCTAACTGTCCAAACACGATACATAATACCCTGGGAGAATTTTCTCTGCTGCTTTGTAATGACTGATGTTTGGCTTTTATATTGTGAGCAACTTTAAAAAGTGAATCATTTGTAATAACTGATGAGCTCAGGTTTGTTTAAGCTGAACTTGTCAAACTGCATCTTCAAGTCAGTGTGAGATATGAGTTCAGTTTATTGCTGCAGTGAGTGTGGTCTCCTTGCCAGCCTTTGTAAGCAACTGTGCAAGATTTGCTGGTGAACTGAAAAATCAGTGGCTTAGTGTGATTTGCATAATCACATTTGCCACTGTATCTGTGTCCCTTCTCACGGAAATAAATACTTTTGGATATCACGTAAGTGCCTAATGCGTCTGGGAGTATCATCCACAAACTAATTCTAGGAGCAATCATAAAAAGAAATCCCCTCATGCATTCAATTTGTATAGGGAGAAACCTTTTCAAGCTCTCATTGATTATGCCTTCTTCAATGCTTTTTCTAGCACTGTGGAGTGTAAAACTTGTTTTTTCTTATTGTTATTGAATCTTTACTAAAATGGCTCATTTTCTAATATTTGTAAGCAACCACGAGGATAATGTTGTACGCTTCCTTCCTTGTCTAACAGATCTTTTTCCTTAGATGAGAAAATCTTAAAATTTCATTATGAAAGGAAGCTACCTGAGGTATTTCTTTCATTTTCAATTGTGCCTTACTATTGCTAATAGCAATAGATGTTTTAAAAGTTAAGAACATTTCTCTTGATCACTTGCAAAGTGAATTAAATGAAGGGGCAAATTTTCCCCTTCCCAGGGAGGCCTACCTTGCTTGGACTGGTTTTATGCACATGGGTCAGTTGTTCTTAGAGAAAAACAAAAAATGCAAAAGTTAGTCACAAACATGGCAGCAGCAATTAAAATTTCACTGCATTCTGCTAATTTCCTTTTCCCAGGTGGCAGATAACACATTCCTCTGTCTTGGATTTCTGTTTTGCTGCCTTCATTGTAATATCCAAGCAACGAGGTTTACTGTTAAATGGTGCAACATAGGAAGTAAATCTTGGCCCCATTAATTTCTGGCCTTTGACAAAGGGATAATTCTTTTCATTGTCACAAATGAGGTTTTGTTTTTCAATTTTTCCAGCTGCCTGACAGAGTAGGTTTGGGTTTTGAATTGCTTGATGTGAACATCTGCTGTTAACTGGATTAAGAACCCAATCTCATTTCATGGAGGCTACCAAAATCTCACCCAATTATTATAAAGGCTACGGGTCACTGCTTATCTGAGCCGGTCTTGAAGAGGTGATACGGGTTTCAAAGGTTTCATCTCTTATTTCCAGTCCCATGAACCTGCCAGTTCCTTTGTTCAACATTCATCTTAGTCAAATCAGACTTTTGGCTATTTCTTTTTTCTTTCTTTCTTGTGCCTATCTTCACAGAAAGATGAACATATCCCGTTTCCTTCAACACAAAGAAAACAAGACTGTTTTTTATCATGGAATACACATTTCCCTTGATTTTATTTTTCACAGCACATTGCGTCATTTTTTTTTCCAGTGGCATTGTTTTATGCAGAGGGCTCCCTGTCTGGATTTCAGCTCAACAGAGATCACTTGAGTAACGAATGCATTCATCTGCATTTCGTATTCAGTGAGCAATTCGGTATCACAGTCATATGCATGATTTCTTACCATCTGGCATCTCTATGGCTACTCCTGGCCCAGTGCAGCTTCTGTGGTTGGCCATGCAAGTTTTTGAGGCTGACTTCACAAAGCAGCGTGTCCAACAGAGGAGGGAAGAGATGCTAATCTGAATAAGGTACTAGCAGACCTTATCACTCGCAAATCCCCTCACACACTCTCTTTGCATTCCCCCTGTGGCAGGGAAAATGGCCCATTTCACAGATGGAGAGCAGTGTTTCTATATTCAGTCAGCATAATGGAATGGGCAAATTTTGCCCAAGCACCAAGTTAGCATCCTAACCCTCATGGTATGTTAGAGAAAAGCGTTTTGCAGTGACAACAAGGATAAGGAGAAAACAGTAAACAACAGTATAGTGTTCACGGACCAAAAGTATTAGAATCAGAAGTATTTCTTGAATTGCCTTTTGCCTCTGCTGTCCTATCTCTGATTTGAGCACAGACATCCATGTCTCTTTAGCATAGGGAGCTTATAAACATCACTGAGATTCTGCAAAAGGCCTTGAGGAATTGTCATGAATTGGGTAAGCAAAATTCAGAACGCAAAACAAGTATTGTCCTAATCCTTCTGTGGCTATGTCTGTTTTAACAGAGGGATGTGGGTATGTATGTTCATTATCTGATTATTACAAGTCCTCTATTGTTGCTATAACTTGACTCTATTAAAACAGAGTACTTGACCACCAGAAAGCACTTTTTTTTTTTCAAGCACTTTTCACACAGACCTTTTGACAATTATCATTTTCTTCTTCTTTTCTTCTTTTTCTGTACCATAGAAAATCTCTTTCTGTTCTTCAGTGAGATTTTCGCTATCCCATGCCCCCTCTACTCTTAGCTTCCTTGACCTTCTTTTTACCTTTCTTTTCACATGGTGCACAATTTGGGTTGTTTTCAAACAAATGTGAACTTTTACTTTGTTCTGATTTTATTTGTGGCCTGAAAAACAAAGCATATTAACTTGAAACAGACACCGAGTTGCCTATGGGGCTAACTTGTAAAGTACTGATGCTTGGAAAGTTCCCAAAAGAAAACAAAGCCCGGCAGTCTTGCCTTGTTTGTAAAGCTGATGGAGATCATTGACTCCTAAACCTTTGCCATCTCCTTCCAACCAGCCCCGTAAAATAACAAATACGTGGGCTATGTCAAACACTTATGGTCTTCTGAATCCTGAGCCAGACACCAGAGTGACATTTAGACTGTTCCTGCACATAAACATTAGTAGCTGCGTTTTGGGGCAGCTCTGCCACATGTGACAGAAAAGCTGTGCTGCTTTACATCCTCTAGGAGCCCAACCTGATGTGCCCTGTGAACAACTGAAGGGAGGGCTGATGGGTGGCAGGTGACACCTCTTGCTTTGTTCTCTTTAGTGCTTCCCGGTGATATGCTGGATAGTGTCCAAGTAGAGAAGTCATATTCCTGTGCCTGGAGATTACTTTAAAAAGTAAAGCCAAAAAAAGTTGTAACAGGCAGTGGGACACAAAGCCACGCTAAGGCAAGAGTGTGATTTCCATAGTTTGGATTTACCTGTGAGTCAGGGCCTCATCTCACTTGTGTTTTGAATCAGCTTGTGTAGCAAATACAGACCAGTCGTGACAGTTTAATATTCATTTGGCTGGCAAAGGGGAGTAACAGGCTGCAAGTTAAATAATTCTATGTGCCTGCGTAAAAGAAGGATTCCAGATACAGCAGTTCCTTCAGTATAGCAGTTTTTAATGATAGCCTGGAACAAAGCAGTTGCTCACTTGCAACTGGAATATGGATAGTGAAATTTCACTTCATTGCTAAAGCAGCTGAAAAGGTTTACTCATATACTGATGCTGTGTTGTAGATTCAGTTTCAAAATTTAAACAGAGAGAACTTTACAATCCTAAAAATGGTCCAGGTGAAGTCCTGGTTCCCTAAGAATATAGAGAAAATAGATCAAGTAACATGTAATCTAATGTCCAAAAATATGAACTGTTTTTTCCTACTCATATAGAATTGTACATAAAGATATGATCAAAAGTGCCCTTTGCTTCTGCCTCTCTTCCAGAAACAACAGTACGTCTTCTGATGTTGCTGCTATTAAGATGTGGGGATAGAGCAGCTTGCCTTCTTGTATTGGCTTGACACGCCGTTGCAGAGCTGCATGCCAAAGATACATGACACGTTACATTAGAGTCGAATAAAGCTCTTTAGTCATCCTTCTTCTCTTTTGTACTTCCATACAGTTTGCATATAATAAGAAATGTAGCTTACCTATATAAGATGTAAACTCCCTTCTAGACAAAGAAAATAATAAATAATAGATACTGAGACAGTGGTTGATTAAATCTCACCTGTTGTATGCAATGGCCTAGCCCAGAGAGAAACAGGACAGTGCGCTCCCCGTTCCTCTCTGACAGTTGTGTAGCTCTCTGGAGCAATTCCAAAGCAGTCAACAGCGTTGCAGTGCTGTAAACACTGCTGGGTGAAGTGAGAAGCCAGCCCTGTGAATTTCCTGTCACAGCACCCTCTGTTCCTCCGCATTATGCAAATGTGCTGTGCATGTTCACTGCTCTCAGCATTTCTTTTTCAGGCCTCATCTATATAGAATTACAGAAGTCATCTAGGTAATAACTTGAAAGAAAATAGACTCATTCAGTGAAAGATTTTGAAATTGCAATCAGCTCTTGAAAGAGGGAGTGAAATCAGGGATGAGAGACAGATGGTGGTGGTGGCTAATCTTTCAGCCTATTATTTTACCATATGGGGGTCTATGCCACAGACTTTCATGCTGAAAATAAAACAGAAATTAATCATTGTGTGTCAATATATTATTTAAATAGCTGTGTTGCAGTGATATTTGCCTCCATCTCGAAACCATATGCAAGAGTATAGACTCCAAAACAAGATACAGCTGCATGTATTCTGCTTTTGTGGTGACAGACAACATACAACTTCAGAGGAAGAAGAGCCACACCATTTAGCTTGCATGGAGAAAATTGTTTCGCTGGTTATTCTAAGGAGTCTATGAAAGGTAGCCTGCACAGAAACATCCTATGAATTCTAATAGGAAATGAAAACTTCTCTGGATAGCAAATTATATCACGTTTATAGGAGTCTATGTAATAGTTTAAAAAGAGAAATTAATTCATTCTGTGTAACGTGGCTTGTCTCTGCACTTGCCTTACATTTCTTCTTTGAAGGCAGGAGTCCTTTGGCAGCTGGTATTAGCAGAATTTTTTTTCCCTGTAAGCCTTTACAAGTCTCTTCTATTATACTGTACTAACACTTCTAAATCTAAACATTAATTTGCTTTCAGATTTCATAAATGTCTTCTACAAGACAAGAGAAAGAGCCAAGGAGCAGTTGTATATTTTCTACTCCTCTTGTAAAAATGTTATCCAGGTAAGATCATTTCTTCACTGAGAAACCATAACTAAGATACTAAGTATCATGTTAATTTTCCTGCTAGTTTTCTTCTTCATGGTTAAATATGGTAAAGAGAAAGACCAACTCGGAAACACTCTTGACTCTGTTTGACTATCAGAATAAATTCCAGAACCCACTCAAGTTTAACTGGGTTGTACCAGGCATAATAAATAATTTAAGAACAAATACTGAGTAATACTAGATCAAATCAATAGTATATCTTGCATCATAATGACCAGAGAGAACATAGGATAGAATGTGGATGCTGTTTGCAGCCTGTTCCAAGTCCCACAGTATGTGGGAGCATCAGCATGTAGAGAATGACTGTCTGAGAAGGGATGTAACCATCAACGAAATGATCTGATCATTTAGTTGGCTGAGTTGTGTTACTAATTTATAGCATCTTGATGTGAACTGCAGCCGGGAAGTTTCATTTTTCCCTTTGCTCCAAATTTGCTTGGGCTCTCTTATTGTTATCCAGCTGCTCATGCCTTGTCTACCCCCGCAAAGCTGTTCATACATCCCGACAGGGCTTCACTACTGGTGTCATTCCCTCAACATGCTCTGTCCAGAATTGAGTGTATGGATCAGAGAGAGAAAGGTGCTTCTGCCCTGCAGACCCTGTTGCTATGATTACTCTAGAAACTTAAGCTCTTCCATGTTGTATTTTTCTTCTAGTTACACTAGACTTAGCTTTTTGTACTATATTCTTAAAATACATTCGGGTCTTTACCAGAGGCCATCTCCACAGACCTACTACCTAAGAGTTTGAGAGTTTTTTCCTGCTTTGCACACTTCGGACTCACCCTAACTATAACTGGCGGTATGAAATGCCCTGATCTGTCTGTGAGGTCCTGCTGGGACTTGGCTCACAACTGAGCTCCAGATACAAATGTCATTAGTGTGATGGAGATTCATGCCTATTTATGGGAGTGAGAACAAGATGAAAACCCCAATTTTTCCAGTGTGTTCTTCATTCTGTATTTCATGAACTTCAGTGCCAGCTTTAGTCTCCTTTTTAAATATCAGGAATAATTCTACTCTTTGCATTCAGGTAGTTTTAAATATTTGTTGTATGATAATAAAAGGAGTAAATTTGTAAGAAGATAAATTTGGAACAGAAATGTAAAGCACAAGCCTTACTTTCATTTTAAAAAAGGAAAAATTGAAAGTGTCGGTAGTGCTACACTGAACTTCCCCCTGCTTCTTAAAGAGCAGTAAGGAAGGAAAAAAGGAAAAAGAAATGTGTTCGCTTAAGAGAAGAGTAGCATTTCATTCATATTTCAGTATAAGCCTGCCTGTTGTGTTTGTGGAGCACTTTGAAGAGGCAAAAGCTGAAATTGCAGTCTGATCATCAAAATAGACAGATTCGTGGTTTATATTCAGCTAATTGCTTGCTACTTAACCCACTTCTAGTTACATCTCAATATGCAGCGTATTTCAATCTTTAAATGCTTTCAAGTCATTTAAGGAATATTAATTTTTTCCTCAACCTTAGAAGAGTGCCCAATTGTTGGGTCAGCTGTTAAAAGAAGGGAAAATAGTGATTTGCACCAGGCAGTTTTCAGTCTTTCATTTGATCAGATTACAAGTGATTAATCAAAACTAAGGACTTACGAACAGGTATTTCTCTGCATTTTGGGAAAGTCCACATTATTTAACCCAGTGTATGCATTTTGTGAAGTATCATTTGTCGTTATTATGCATTGTTTATGCAGTGGCAGGTTCTGAATGACTTAACACATACTCTGCTTTGACTTGTATCCATTGCAGTCCAAGTTGATATGTATGTTACTTAGGTTCTAAGGCAAAATTTATTACTTCTACATATTACACAGCATCATTGTATAGAACTTTGGTTTTATTGAACACTGTAATCACAGAGGTATTTACTAGCATGACCAGGAAATGGACTCACATCCACTTCTTAAAAAAGTCAGGATTTTTTAGCTTGAACATAAAGCTACTGTCTTTATAGCTCTTCAGAGATACTGTGACTTTCACTTTGTTATCTTAATATTGTATATCCAAACAATTAGGGAGTTTAACAGCTCATGGAAAGCAATATATTGCTATCAAAGCCAAATGAGCTTTACCTGTCAGCAGATTTTGCTGAGGAGTTGGCCCTGTCCCCTGAATCTTGCAGAGCAGGACATTCAACATGCTTCATGATTTTGGAGTATGGCTTCAGTGCAACTTATGTTCTGGAGTTGCCTGGGCCTTTTGAAACTCTCAGTTCCTGAGAAGATAATGCTTATGGCGAAGTAATGTGCCAGCTTGTTCTTAAGTGCTCATCAGGGCAAATCTGGAATAATCATTGCCAATACTTGAAGTTCCTGTGATTGAGAGGAAATTGACATTCATCATCATAAGTTATGACTACTTTTTTCATCTCATAAATTGGCTACTTTTTAAAGAATACGTACACTGGTAAAATTGTAAAACACGGGCTATATTTCACCTTCTTAGAGAGTCAAGCTGCCAT
The DNA here is from genome assembly GCA_032353885.1 of Nothura maculosa. NCBI lineage: Eukaryota > Metazoa > Chordata > Aves > Tinamiformes > Tinamidae > Nothura > Nothura maculosa. The sequence goes on from JAUBOD010000290.1 coordinate 4,307,092, forward strand.
GTTTCAGGAGGTCCTTTTTTCCAAATGCTGAGCTATTTCCATCTCGGCAGAGGAACCTGATTATGACTCTCAATGAACGTTTGCTGAGTTAAAGGCTCCAGTACCTTTTGAGGTAATCAATACATGGCTTGTCTCTACAGAGATGCAAACTGAGGGAAAAGGCTCAAGAAAGCTTTGCTTGCCCTCAAAGCTTGTGTGGAGGAATAATCAACATTTATTTTTAGTGTATGTGCAACTGCACCATAACAAGAAGAGATAGAGTGGAAAGTCCATCATTAGCACTCCAATGAGCTCTAGAGCTGGTTTTGTGTACCATGACTTTCCACAGATAAGAGGAATTGTTGTTTGAAAGGTCCCAGTCCCTCAAGGATTCTGACCCTCACACAATGTGAATATGAAAGATGAATTTTCTAAGTATGAGATTATTCTCAAAGGAGCAAATGGACAACTTCATAGTACAGTGTGCAGTTTGTTCAGTAAATCAGAATATTTTCCAAGAGTTTCCTACTGAGACATGGTATGGGTCTATTGCAATTCCTGGTGTATTACCACAAAGAAAGGCGACATCTTAAGCGTGGATTGTGATCCTGGTAGATGTCACTGCTCAGAATCCACCCACACAGAAACACTTTTGGGGTAGAGATCTTTGTTTCATACATCAGTTACCAAAATCTCTAACACTCACTTTGGTCTGATGTAGTAGATGGGAAGAATGAGAAAGAGATCTTGTTCTCCAAGAGATAAGACTTTTGTTGTTTCTTGTCTAAACTCACAGTGAAAATAATGTCTTTATAATTTAGGGGGCTAATGCACTGTGATTTTTCTCTTAGTTTACTTCACTGAGTCCTGTCAGTGGCAACTCAGACTTGAAATTGTTGCACATCAGTAGCTGAAGTAATAAAAAAGCAGCATAAGAAAAAAATACCTAGGCAATTTGTTTTTGATGATAATGGATTTGTGATAGTAATAGTTTCCATCTATCTGCCTTTTATGTTAATATAAGATCTAATTTCTAGCTTTAAATTCATTTTGAATCCTGCCTCTTTAATCTCTGTAAAATTTCTAGTGTTGACCTCTACTTCTTGCATAATTACAGTTAATGAAAACCTTAAAATGCCTCATTGGGTTGGAAAGATATTTAAATACTTGTCATCCCGCCCCAAGTCTGAATTTCTTGATGTCTTTGGTGTATTTTTTTTTTTTTCAGAATGACAAGCTATGAGTGTTAAACTGTCTATACTGAGAATCAGTTGAACTGTTGACTACAAGCTGAGTGAGTAACATCAACCTAAAGAGCAGCCCATGCTCTGCTTATTTATAGTATCATGCTAACAAAGGCAGGGAGTCCTTCTGGTATTTGTATTTTATGGAAACGAGACAAAAATCACTGGAAATGTTATTTTATCTTCCCTTTACCACCAACTACTTCTTCTGCTTTATATGATTAATTTTTGTCTAGGTGAGGGCCACCTCCAAGAAGCGAGAAGTAGCTAAGATATGTAGACAACTCCTTGTTTGAAGAAGCTGCCTTGGTGTCAATGATTTTACTCAAGGCAGAATTAGTACATGGCCCAAAATGCTTTCTTTAGCAGTGTGGAAGTGGAAC
>JAUBOD010000290.1:4326065-4336303 GCA_032353885.1 Nothura maculosa
ACTGAGGTTGGTTGTCAACAGTGGAGAAACCCTAGGGCTGTGCAGAGAGGTCAGCGCTGCCACAGGCCATCCCCCGGGACACACTTGTACTCTGGTGTCTTGAGTGCAGGAAGCAAAATTCGTGCCCCAAATGGGCACGGGGGAACGCGCCCCTCGCGAGGCTGAACTCGCTGCTTAGGGCCCTCCTGCTGCTGCTTATGTGCTCTGCGGGTAACAAAACAGCTGAGTGATCTGCAAAGGGGGCTGTGGGTTGTATGGAAATGAGGCTGGGAGTGGAAGGGTGACTCTAAGGATGCTGAGGAAATAATAGCAATGCCTGAAACGAGCACTTGTGAGGAAAAGGATCCTTTTCTAATTGCCTTTCCATTAAATCTGACTGAGCGGGAGTATGTTTCATATTCTGAAGCTGCCTGCAAAAGAAATAGGCTTTCACACACGAGACATACCACTGCAGCAGGGTTTGCAACTGAAGCTTCTCCTCTGGAGAGTCTGCGGATGCAAAGTTGGCCAAATGAGAGCGCACGTCTAGCCGATGGAGGTGCCTGTGCTGGGGAGGGCTGGATTCGCTGTGAAAATTTTTCTGACATCCTGTGACTTTTCTCACTTCCTAAAGCTGCCTGGGCGACACTTTAATCCGCTTTGGAAGCAAGCTACCTGCTCTGATCCAGAATGCTGGCGCTCAGGCGTGGTTCCCAAGACAGAAATACCTAATGCTGGTACAGCATAGCAAGAGCTATTTACAAAAACAAAACAAAAAAAAAGCCAACTTGTATTTAAGTTGCTTCCCTGATACTGCTAAAATTTGTAAACATTAAACATGTCTACAGAAAGATTTAGCTGGAAATGCCATGGAGTTTCTTTCCTTTACTTAAAGCACATATTAAACCTGTAGTGATTTTTCCATGTATGTTGTGTTTGGAAAAGTTTAACAGGAATGGTTTTGTTTGGATTCAAATACTCTGCCAAAACTTGCAACACGTAACTTTGTGCTGATATATCAAAAATAAGATGCAAAATTGGTTCCAATCAGAACTTTCTGAACTCCCTCTCCAAACTAAATATATCAAGGATGTAGAATGAATATAGAAGATAAATCTGGGTTTAAGATTTACCACTGACATGAATAAAAGAACATTTTACAGAATTTTGATCTTGATTATGTCTCTTTACTGCTGAAAGGAGAGGGGATATTTTTTCCCCATGGTACATCAAAGGGAGGAAAAACATGCTGTTGATTACTTTCCTGGCACATCTTGAATTCAAATAATACAGGCTTCATTATGGCAAGAGACTAATTACACAAATTATATCTGAAAGGAAAAAAGTTAAATTAAGAATTGAATGGTTCTTCCATAATCAGTGGGCACGAGTGAGATCTAATGTCATTGTGTTTAAAAATGGCTTCATCCAGATCCAGCTGTCTGTTGTTGACCTTCACCTCCATGCAGCCGTTATAAAAAGCAGTTACTAATGTGGCACCCAGAGGAACATCTGCACAGAAACACATTCAATTTATTAGGCCGAGGCATGCAACATCCTAAGTCTTTTTCAGACGAGCAAAAGGGCAGGGAACACTCCATTCCCTCTCCATCAGTAATGCATGGGAGAAAACAGCAATTTGGCAGGAAAGGTTTAGCTTTTGTAAGCTATTCTGCTTTTTGTTGAAGTGTTTGAGTTGAAGTCGGGAAAGTTGAGAAAGGTCGATAAAATATGAAATATGCATTAGAAGTAACTAAATGCAAGGGTTTTCCTCCTTAGCAATATTTCCTGTGTTAGCTACAGTGAACCAATACTGTGTTTCCTGGAGTCTACTGTTCTTGTCCTGACCTACAAACAGATGTTTATGGGTGTAGGGGTCACTGGAAGAGCCACTTGGCTTTTGCCAGAAAACTACTCTGGATTCAAAGATGCGAGTGCTCTGATAGGAGACCCCTGGGAGCTCTGCACAATTTATTGCTTCCTTGCTGATTCTTCCAAGCGACTTGTCTGCAGAAGACTCACTTCTGTTGCTCATTTACTTATTGTTTAGGTGATGGCAGCATCGGCCCCCTGATTTGCTGGCTTCCAGCAAGCCGTATATTAAGCGCTCTGAGGGTACGACCAGGTTCTTTGCAGGGTAGATGGAAGGTAATGCAAGTACCTTCAGCAACCAAATGAGGATGTCTAGAGGCTGACATCATCCTGTATCCTTCAGATTTAATCATCCTATTTCTCCTAGAAGATATCCATGATCATCCCCATATCTTGGGGGTATGGCATTCTGCTTCCTTCTGATTTTGGTTTGCTCTAAGCTGAGGCACTGCAGAGATAGTCCCACACAATGTGCTCTTCTGCCATTTTTTGTTGCTGTTGACACCCTAGTGCTATAGAACTGTGCAAGCCTCATTTAGCTGGCACTGAAAGCACTGAATTAATCAACATAAATACCCTAACATGTTTCTAGTTCCAAGAAACAGGTATCAAAAGGGGCAATCTAGTCCTCACAAAATACAATTTTAAGTGTACTTTGAACCATGAAGTTCTCAGTGCTGTAGCTCAGCATAGGGATCATTACCTCCCCTTTCATGTTGCTCAGTAACCCCAGAGGCTTTTCAGAGGTGAACTGAGATCAATGTGCCATAGTGGCTACACACTGGGATTTTAAAATAGCCTTTCCATATTGCTTCTTCCTCCTGCTCCCCCTTTGGCAATAGAGACCGTTAGGGAGGAGGTTATTTTGGATAATGTTGTATTTTTGAGACCTCTGTGTAGAGACTGACCTCTGTGTAGTGGATCTGATGGCAGATACAAAACTTTTTTGTTAATTTACAAGTCAAAGCTGCCTTGTAAAGTTGAGAAGTTGGGAAGTTGAACTTAGTTGTATGGTGCAACAAGGGCTAATTAATGCTTGCTGCTTATTTAGTTGGAATGCATGACTTTAGCCAAGGTCTAAGCTCTTAAGGCTCAAATTACTCTCTAGTTGGCAAAGGGCTAGAAGAAGCACCTAAATATCACAAAGAGAAGGAGGGCTAAGAAATAACCAAATCCTAGTTAAGTTAATTAAGTTTCAATTAACCCTCTGGCTCACCTCTAAGTAGACACTGATTTCATCCCTCTTTTCTACTGAACTAAACTAAAATCAATTTAAATTTAGCTCAATACACATTACAAAATTGGATGCTTTTGCTGTCACAGTATCTGATGGTACCTCTCCATTACTGTGAAGTACAGTGTACTTCATACACTGAATTTAAACTTACCTGGTGAGCTGCTTTCCAAGATGCTACATATCCATTCAAAGGCAAAAACAGGAGAGATTACAGCTGTATTAAGCCTTGCAGAGAACAAGTCAATTACTATTTACACAGCTGGATGAAGAGGCAGCTAACACTTGGGACAGCGGCTCTGGTAGCTGCAGTGCTGCCCAAGACATCTTGTTTCTGCTCTGCCAGGGAATTCTACAGGATGGAATGACATTTCCATCTTCCCCTATGTGCATTACCTTGGAAGATATGCCTAGAGATTGTTCCTAAGGGATCTGTACTTCTCCTTCTTACTCCTCCAAAGTACCTTTGTCTTCTGCAGAACACCTTACACTGCAGATAAGAAGTAGAGACTAAATATGCCTGGGGCAGTGCTATGAGATTACAGTGCACATGTGAAATGGATGTCAAATCACAATTGTTGGTCAAACTTAGGATTCCCTTAGGAATTACAACTTATACTTCCTAAAAATCTCTTTAATGGAGGATATGGAAAAGTGCTATCATTGGTTTGAGGATTTGAGGTTTCAAAATCCTCAAATGTGACAATATTATTTTTCTGCAGGATTCCCCCTGACGCTAAAAATGCTGGTAGCTAAACATGACACACAAAGTAACACTTGTTTGCATCGAAAGGCAGAATCCCTTGCAAGTTGTTTTAAACAAAATGTTACTTTCTGTTTCAAGATTCTTCTGTCTCAAGAATTAACAACTGCCTGTTGTCCAATGTGTAATTGTTATAACCAAATAATCCCTGACTCCTCCTGTGGTATTTCTGCTTCTTCATTTACTTTCAGCTAACTGTTTTTGACTCTTACAGAGCTAATGCACTTCCTAAAATGAGCCATTTGGGGGCATGATAGAAATACACATTGTCAATTTCTCCTCAGCTCAAAAAAAATGCTCTTTCCTGATTATTTCTGAATTCAAACACCCGCAGAGTTGCTCATGTCTTTAAAAAGGCCCAGTAATGCTGCTATTGAGAAGCAGATTCCTTCAAATGCCGAGAAGACTGCATGAAAACTAGAAACATTTAAAAAATCGTATTATATAGTAGGTTCTACCTTGGTTAAGTTTGAGTAAGAGAATTTGTAAAAATGAATGATTTAATGAAGAGAAAAACAACTCACCTGGCAGGCCGCCCAAGTATGTAACGACGTTTCCCAGCATTGCTTCATGCAGGACAGCCAGCTGCTCCGAGCTGCTTCTGTCTGTGTGGGAATCTACTGACAGTTCAAGTTGCTCTTTGGTTACTAGAAGTCCTACCAGCGCTTTTTTAGGTGTACATAACTTCTTTGATTCCAGGCGTGCAACAGTCATGTTTCCAATGGTCACAATGATTTCCTAAATGGAAGAATGGAAGAGAGAAAGAGGTCACATGTAAGTTCTAACAAAAATTTAATGTGGTTTTAGTGTATTTGAGTTCTAATGCATTTTATTTTGGGAAGTAAGGGGCGGGGAGGGAAAGAGAGAAATGTTAGATCTACGTTTTTAAGACCAGTACTTTAAGTTGTAAAAGTTACAGAAGTTGATAGGTGCTGTATATCCATCGCCTTTGAAGACAAACTATATATGCTTCTTTGGAAGAACCCCAAAACTTAAGGACTACTTATGAATCAAAACTAGTATGCTGTGATTGCTATATTGTTATCACTAGTTCTACTGCATTCTGTTTCCTGCTTTGTGAATCTGGGCTGAAAGATTAAGAAAAGTCATGACCTAATGAATAGTACTAAGTACAAGAGTCTTTAGTGCTTGGTCACTGCTGTAGCAGTTTTTAAAAGCTCTGTCTTTTCTTCACGTCACTGTATGATCCAAATACTTTGCAAAATATTAATTCAGCTTCCTATCTCGACTGCAAGAGCAAGTAATTTATTTTAGCTTGTTTTCAACAAATGCAGTAGCCAGTTCCGTGAGGCAAAGACAGAAGAGATGTTGACTTGTATGGGTTGATGCCTGTCCCGGAGCTGCTATGATAACTGCAAGGTCACCTGTGAGTCAGAAGAGTTGGAGTCCACTATGGCCAAAGCCAGGGGCACACTGTCGCTAGAAACCAAGGCCAAGAGGACACCGGTGTCTGCGGACGGGCGGATGGTCATGGTCACATTTATTAGCCAGTCTTCAGCACTGTCAAGATTATCTGTTTTAAAAGAAAAGATTGAAATTAATAAGTCCATGTGCCACAGAAAAATTAAGGCGTTAAAAATTAGTATTTAATGTTTGTGCTGTGGAAAAATTAGTACTCATCTCTGGAAAAACAGTGAACTTTAGACTTCTAGTTCCTCTTAAAAGGCTTAATCTTAAATTAAAATTGGAGAGGAAAACCAAAGCCAAAAGCAAACCCACATAAATTCTGTGCTTTTCCTTGAACAGATTCTGGGCTTGTTGCCCCCCCTTTTTTTTTCTTTTTTCCTTCCCCCACCATGTTTTCCATTCTAATGTGCAGCAGGTACAACATTAATTACAGGTCAGTTTAGGATTTTTTCAAGTTTAATATTAAATTTACTCATAAATTACTGCCACTGGGCATCACATCAGCAGTTTTGACACATCTGACATCCCATAGCGATTCCACTGTTAAAATGGGAACACACAGGTGAGTAAAATAAATATGCAGGTGGCACAAGTAACTTCATCATGCTGTCTTCTGAGACTCGGAGTGAAACCAATATAAAAGTTACTATTTAAAAGACTATTTGTCTCTCATCTGTCTTGTCACTGCCTTTTCTTTCTATTCGTGCCCTCAGATCACATCCAGTTAATTTCTGGTAGGTTCTTCAGGAAATAGAAATGCTAAAATGTGAGTTGAAATTGTAATCCTACAGAAAGTCGGATAGGGGGAAGATGGGGCTGTAACAGCTTATGAGACAGCTCTAGTTGTAGGCAGACACAGAGATTTGCTGCAGGAGGAGGTAGAGGAGCAGAAAGGAGATCAGTGAAGGCAGGCAGCAGCCCCCATGGAGGTATGGTATCCATGCATGAACAGGAGGAAAACTGTGGAATTGCCATAAGAACCTCTGAGATGGTTGGAAAGCCAGAAAGAGCTGGAAAAGCTGCGGAAAGCTCTGAACTGGGCTAAGCAATTTAAACAAAAGGCCTGGCAAGGAATAGCAAGATTGGCAATGAATAGGACTGGGGATCAGAGAGAGGGTCTGAGGGTAGGATAGGAGTTGAGATGAGGGGAGAATTTGGGGATCGTAAGACTTTGGGATGATGCTCAAGAAAGATCCAGTTTTGGACTTTGAGGTTTACAGAAGGAGATTCTAGTTAGAAAATCAGTTTTGGGTAGGAGGTCAGGTTAGAAAAGTGTAGGTGCAGGAAGAAATGAGATAAGCCTTCCAGCTAAATGTTTTGGATCTGTGTTTGGAAGTAGAATTGCATAAACAAAAGTATCAGCAAGCCTTGTCTCCATCTCTAGTTATCTTTTTCAATCAGTAATACAATAGCCTTCTCCTCAACAAATGCAAGGCAGAATTAGGTCCTGGGAAGTGGGTGTTCAACTGTGCCCACCCTTGGCAAGGTAAGAATATCCTTCCTAGCCTAGAGCCCTTCAGAAACTAAATGGACAACATCATCAGGATCAGAATCTTTCTTCAAACAAAATTCTCACAGAATTTGCTGAAACTGTCACTAGAGACAGTGGAGCCTGGCTTAATCTGTTGATTCTTTGCAACTAAAAGCATAAAATAAGAGAGAAAAATACTTACTGTAGTTTAAATGAAATTTTGCCATTCCGGTGCCAGGGTAGAAGGACCCTCTCCCCACGGTGACTAAGCAGTGTTTGCTTTGCTTTTCTTGAATGACTTCTTTTACACCAGAATGCCCCTGATTCATCAGGTTCCAGGCGCGAATGCACCCATCTAATCGAGGGTTAATCTGTAGAAGAGTCACAGCACTGGGTATTTGTATTCAAATGTATTCTAAAAACACTGTTAATAAGGAGGAGTTACTTTACATATCAGCTTATTATTTGGCTTAACTATGCCTGATTTTATGATTTTTTTTTTCCCATTTCAATGTTACTAGTCTGTACAAAATAGATGGCTGTTAGCTATAGAAAAGCTGTTCTGATCTAAACAAAGAAAACTTGAACTTTGAATTTGAAGCAGTGATGACCAGCACTGCTCTTTGCTCAGTGTTTCATCTTTTTCTTGTAGAAAAGTACAAAGAAATTGCTGGAATGACTTTCCATTAGGTTAAAGGGCTGTTGTATGTCTTTATATTTTTCCTGCTTTCTTTTTTATGGGGGAAAAGGGTTTTTAAAAAGAAGTGTCACTTCTGCTGCTCAGGGGTTATTTTATTTTATTTGAGGGTAGAGGGGAAAGGTGGCCCCTCTAAGACCAGCAGTTCATTTGGTAGCCCCCCAGGGCCACGAAGCAGATGGCTACAGCAACTTAACTGCAGCAGTCAGGGACTAAAGACTGAGTGCATCAGGAGCCTTGTCTTGCCTGGGCTTTTAAAGAGCCTGGTAAAAATGAAAGGTGCCTGCACAGTGATTTCCATATCTATTCCAGGCCAAGTAAAGGCCAGCACTAAACATGAATCACTAGGAAATGCTCTCCCAGAAGTGGCAGTGATCTAGGGACTCTTACAGCTGCGTTAAGAAATGGGCTACAGTATCCTGAACCTAAGGATTAGCCCCTAAGGACTGTGTTTATATAACTGATACCTAACCAAGGGCAGACTATGCATTTGTTTTCAAAACAGAGGTTAATAACCCTGCCTGCATTTTCTAGATAGATTTTATGCCATTCTTCTTTCCTTTGTGACTACTAAGCAAACAATACATGAAACTACAAATAGCAGAACTGCCTTGATCAGCATTACTTTTATTTGGAGTTACCTGTTTAATAAGACTGTTGTCCACTTTGCGAGGAAATCCTGCAATGTACACCTTGGTTTCCAAGAAACCGTGTGACTGTTTAAAAAGAGTTCCTGGGCTGTTAATATTCATCACTGCTTCTTTAGCTATTTTTACACTGATGCTGTGTTCTAGTTCTTCTACTGAAATCTAGAATTAAACACAAATAATTACATATATACACACATGTGCAAAACCCAGAAATTGTAAACCACCTATTACATATGCATTTTATGAAGCTCACAATATATGTCTCAATATCTCATTAAGCGATTTTAACACATTCACTGCTTCAGAATATTTGTTTGAATCATGGCAATTGCCCATACCGAAGGATGCTGAAGCGGTAATGATCTCCTGGTTCAACCTCCCCTTTTCACAGAATGGCAGAATGGCTGAAGTTGGAAGGGACCTCCAGGGATCATCTAGTCCAACCTCCTGCTCCAGCAGGGACACCCAGAGCACGGGGCACAGGGCGGCATCCAGGCGGGTTTGGAAGATCTCCAGAGAAGGAGACTCCACAACCTCCCTGGGCAGCCTGTGCTAGGGCTGGAACTGAGCACTGAATCTCCAAGTGGGATGTAGACAAAATGAGTTCATTGTCAAAGTAGGCTATTAATCTCAAGGAAGTTGTACTGAAATGTAACAGGCCATGTATGCAATATTCAAGTTTTTAATACTGACTGCTGTTACCAAGCTGGTTCATAGACTCTAGAGTTCATAGACTCTAGAACTGAACAGGGCCTTCTATCTTAGTGGAAGATGAGTCATGCAAGCTTGAAGAACAAGCTGTGTTTGTGGTGCAGCAAAAGTTAGCCATGCCCTTTAGAGAGCAGATCTTGTAATTTTGCACTTATTCATGCAATCACACTTTTAAATATTCTGTTGCTGTTTTTTTTCTTTTTTAATAGTTACAAAGAGTAATTCTTCTGTTGCCAGATATGGTAGTTATGTCTAGTAATGCTAAACAGATGCCATAATTTCAAGATGTAAGGTATCCCTGCACATTTCTTGGTTGAATTTAAATGTAGGATTGGGGAGCATCATTTTAAACCTCTTTAAAGTTGTTTGGTTTCCCCCAACTTTATGTATCAGAACAGATCTTTCCCATAAGTGTTAAATGAAGGGAGGAAGGGAAGAAAACTTCTGCTTACTATATGCCACAGTCCATCATTAATGGCTTTGCCTCCACTGGTGACTTTTGTTCCAAATTCATTCTTGAATTGAATTTCAATCTTCCCATCACGAAGAGCAAGTAAGATCCATGCTGTATTGTCAAGGGATTCTGCATATAATATAACTCCTTCTGCATCATATGTCCGGAAATCAAATTCTGCTGAAAATCTAAATTATGAAGAAAGAATTTTTATAATGAGAGGGTACATGAGACAGTGAGAAGCCTGGCATAATAACCTATAAACAGGGGAGCAAATGTTGATCTTGGTGACTTTGTGCAGTTAAGAGTTTTGTGTGCTATTAGTCAAAAGCACAATCCAGTGCAAGTCTTGATGTGAATTCATGGAAAAATCTTTTGATTAAAACCTCAAGTTGGGAGCTGGATGATTTCTGCTACAAGCTTTGCTTGAGAGATTTCTGCTACAAGCTTCGCTTGTCACTAGAGTAAGAAGACAGTGGTATCATTCCTATTGCATCCTGCAGAGATGCAGTGTGGGGAAAAAATACATGATCTATGATGTGGGAAGGAGCTGCCACATGCAGTCCCAGAAGAAGGATCATATAGGTCTGGAAACTGAGCAATTCATTTTGGTTACTACCGTCTTTACAGACTCCATTCTCTAACTGGAGGATTTGCTGCGTGGATGTTGGGAACTGTGTGTGTGTGTGTTTATAATATATGTTTGTATGTAATACATATATATGCATGTGCATTGTGTGTGTATATGTGTCTATATATATATATACATATCCATACACACACAAATTTTATACCAACGTTTTATATTGCAGTCTAAGCTAGAGTGAAAGCTATCTTCTAGGAACAGTCCTTGTCTCTTAGAACTTTTGGACTAAATAAAATAGCTGAAGGATACAAGCATACAGAAAGCAGGACTTGCTGGAGAGGACAAGCAGATGGGCAACTGAGACTTTGGGTCGCTTTTGCTCTCAGACTTGTT
>JAUBOD010000290.1:4341291-4357981 GCA_032353885.1 Nothura maculosa
AGGATACTACATTTTGGAGTTTGTAAATTCTGTTCTAATTCCTATCTCTGCAGTGAATGATCATGAGCATGTCACTTGAGCCCTGAGTGTTAGCAGCTTTTATGCTATTTAAATTGGTAGGCTACCTCATTCTCAGCCTTTGAGTTGAGGAAACTAGCCTCATGTTTGGATGAAAAGTTCCCTATTATTAAAATGTCTTGTTTGTCTTTTCCATAGATCATTAATGCAAAGGGTCTGTACTCTGGCTTTCCTTCCTGGGTGACTATAATCAGATTAAAAAAAGCTGCACAGTTGCTTCCTGTGGTGAATAGAGCCAGAACACCCAGGTTCTGCGCAAGGTCCAGCTAGCAGTGCTAGGTCAGCTTGGCTGCTGCGTGGCCGTGTTAAGCTGGAGCTTCAGGATTCAAATGCAGCCTTCTCATGGCCTGCATGGACATCCCACCTCTTTCTGCTCACTTCACTTTCTACTTTCTGATCTTAGCAAGTTGCATTTCCCTTTATGCTGGTCTTACAGTACCAAACATCCATGCTCACCTTTCCTATAGGCTGTTCTAAGTTACTTCTCCTCTGGAATGACAGGCTACCTCTGCTCTAGCAAGCTGAGAATCATCTCCGGTCCTGCAGCAGACTGTTGGGAGGTAACAGTGTTTGGGATATAACATCTCTCTTTTGGGAAAGAGTTCCAATGCAGTTTCGAACTAGCTTAGCAAGGTTAGGTATTTGCAGGATTGCATTGCTTGGTGAAAGCATGTCAGGTCTCAAGCACTCTACTATGGAAACCTGCTGATAACTCTGTACATGTCCAAGCTACGCAGAACTCTACGTGGCATTTTCTAGTTCTAGAGCCAACTCTGTCACCTTCCCGGCTTCTGTTTTGCTACAGAGAGTTCCCCTTCCCAGAAGGGGTGTAGCAGGAGCAGTGACAAGGCTCTCCTTGGGAGTTTGTAAAAACAGTGACCTAAGAGCAGACCAAGCATTCTGCCAGCTGTTTTGTAGTCTGTTCTAGGAGAATCCTCTGAGATCTTTACATATAAAGAAAGCAGAGATCTCTATGACTTGACCTATTACCAGTATTACCTGGCATGTCTGACCAGTAAGTACTGCCTGGCATGTCTGCCTGGTGTACTGGAAGAGATTTCCTGGGAAATGTATGGAACGTTAGTGATTGTAGTTTTTTGGCTTGTTTTTGGCTGTCTATTTCAGCAAACAGCTGCAGAAAAGATGACGTGACATATTTCTGCTTCTTTCCGTTCCTTCAAATGTGCATCCAAAATTTTAGCTAACAGTAAAGGAAATTGCTTATGCAGAAATACAGAAGTATAAACGTGTTTTCAAGGTGATTTGACATAATGTTTTGCAGATTTTTTTTTTTTTTTTTTGCTGTTCTGGTACAGTAACTTAGTCTCCTTAGTGGACAATGGTGTCAGTGTTAAAAGTTTTATCTTGGCTCAGATTTGAGCAAACTTCCCTATTAAAATAGTACATAGTCTGCAAGTACATATATATACATGTATACTTGTACAGCCAGGTATAAATTAACCAGCCCCTGCTGATGGCTGGATTGCCATTTCATTCATTTTGGCCTTTGCCACCTGTAGTACTAGCAGAAATAAGACACCAGGGCAAGCTGCTGTATTTAAGTGCTTATCTCAGCAGCTTGTCCCAAGTTCTTCCTCTGCGCCTGCAATATAATGCTCACAGCTAGTCTGGCGGCAGCATTTCTGTCTGCTAGGGCAAATTTTGCTGATGCACTTTTGTAACTCACTGACCCCTCTATTTCCTCCTTTTATGCTTAGGGCCCTCTCTCTGGTTTGGCATACGGCTCTTTTCAATTTAGTAATCGTCAGGGTCATGGTGGGTCATGCTGGGATGCCTAACCCCAACACAGATTGCAAACTCAGCTTGGTGAAAGAGATTCTGCTGTGAAAGACACTTTGTAATAATTTCTGCTGACTGGCAATCTGATGTTCATTTAAAATTAAGACAGGCTACAAACATTGTCACAATGTCATCGGCTGCTATTTTTTTTTTAATTTGGGAGGTGGTTTTCACTTTATTTTCAGCTACTATCAAACTTGCTAGTGTGGCAATGCTAAACTCAAAACCTTTTAGGAGGCCCTGTTCTCTGTGAAACATTATGCACCCCTTTCAGTGCATGAACATAAAAATCAAAACTATAAGCACAGGATAATCAGCAGCACTAATGTAAATCTGTGTACTGAGGTCCCTGAAAGAGAATTATTATTTCAAGCACATTCCTTGGGCGCAGAGCCTGTAGATAAACAGAGGCTTACCAAGGTGTTATGAAAGCTTATCACACGCTGCTTGCCGGATGAGTTTCTATCATTAAGCCAATTACTCACAGACTTGCGTCGGGCCGGGGTGTCACTTTCCATTACTGATACCAACCTCCTGCTCAAAAGCAAGGTCTCCCTCCGGTGTGCACTGCAGAACCAGAGGGCCCGGCAAGCTTCTAGCATGAGGATGAAGGTCTCCTTTTGTGGTAGTTATCCTGGAGCTTCCAGCCAGTCCAAAAGGCAGGACCTCCCTGTGTGCAGCTTATTGTGCGGCTATCAAAATGCTGACTTGCACAGGAAGGTGGGGAGCAGGTTTTTCAGAGTTGTGTTAATCACATACTCTATAATTATCCTGCTATTCTTTCAAGATGGGCTCAACACCTTTGCATTGCGCTGTTTTACAGGTCTCTCCAAATGTCAGTGCCACAGCACCTAACAGCCAGGAGAAGCTCCTCTCATGTACATCTGTGATCCTGAGCAGCGTGCTGGGTTCATGCAGCTGCTTTCAATGGTAGACTAAAATATTCCTGGAGTTGGAAAGATACTGTAAAATAAGCCACAAGGGATCTGCCCAGGACATCTTAGAGGTGGGCTACTCCATATAACACTAGGGGAAAACAGTGATTTCCTCAGAGCATGGACGTGGATAAGCAAAGCTTTATACATATTAAATGTGCACGTGGGAAGGACGAAGGCTGACTGAATTTTCAGACTATGTGCTAGTATGGATTAATACCTGAAATATAGCAATATAGCACTGTGTGCTGTTTAACTTCTTCATTTATTCTTTCTTTAAAGAAAAGATCCACTTTCAGAGAAGGAATATGGATATAGTGTAAAGATATGCAAAATATTTAGCTTATGCCTTAAAACATAGGTTTGTCTTGGTGTCTTGGTTTGCCTCCTAGGTACTGTCTACAAATCAGGCCCTCTGGCAAAATAAGCATATCCCTGGTTCCCACCACTTTTTTTGTTAGAGTTTGAAACTGAAAGGAAGGTCTGAATGAGATGAACAGATTCTGTATCTGAATTGGTATGATATCTGTGAAACAAACACAGGATTGTACAGGCATCTTCCCTTCATGGGAGCTCCCAGAAGGTGAGGATGAAGAACTCCTGTCCTTCGCCTGCCCTTCTCCTAAGAACTGGTAGGAAAAAAAACCCCACCCTTTTCTTTTCCTCTCTATTGCATCTGCCATTGTGGACATACTCGTGCACAAATAGACACAAACTTCATTTTTCTAGTAAGTGTGATGGAATTTGGCCACCAGCATGCAACATGACAATGAAAAGCTAATACCTGTCTGTCTGCACAATCCTGTCCTTAGACAGGATTTGGTGACTCACTTAATGTGGTTATAACCAGGTCTGAAAGCTTAGCAGCATTATCTGCCCTCTAGAAGGTAAGACTTTATTGCTTTCAGTGTCTACATCTGGCAACCTTCTGGGATCCTAATTTCAGAAGAAAAGTAATACTTAAATTTGATTTGATGCCACCCATATATCTGCAGGGAATAGTGAGAGAGGATTTATAAATAGGTTGTGACAATTATAGTGACTGGATATTGTAACTGGACAAAGAGCAGCTGATGTCTGAACAGGTAATCTTTATCACTGTATGAAGTTTTTTCATCAGAAAACTTAATTTAAAAGGCATGAGCCAGAGAATTCATAACTAGTAAGATGCTACTTTTGAATTTTTTGAGCAATAACATAAAGGTAGTATTTTAATTAAAACTCAGTCACAGACATATTTTTCTTAAATTGAGGAAACAGAAAACTTCCTTCCATGGAAAAGCTCTAAGAGCTCATATGTCTCTTTTCCAATTGAAACTGAATTTCTCATGTATTTATTAAACATATCTCATATATATAGCAAATATACACAAAG
Source organism: Nothura maculosa (assembly GCA_032353885.1). Classification (NCBI taxonomy): domain Eukaryota; kingdom Metazoa; phylum Chordata; class Aves; order Tinamiformes; family Tinamidae; genus Nothura; species Nothura maculosa. The sequence continues at coordinate 4,345,480 of JAUBOD010000290.1, forward strand.
CTTAATTGGTGGAAAAAATTAAAATCTACTAAAAGAAATATATTTTATAATTGTATCTGTGAGAATGGCTTATTGCACATTACCACTAGCTATTGGTATTTTTCAACTGTTAAAACTGTTACAAAACTTTATCTTGAGGTTCCTTCTTCCAGACTGTCACTTCAGAAAACAATATTCTTGAGGAAGGATTCTTTTGCTGCAGCTTATTCTTTCACAGTTTTTCTAGATAGAGAAAAATGGCTTTCATTTTAAATATGGGATTCTTGTAACAATTTTTTTTATGACTTGTGTGCTGTTACTCCTAGCCTGGAAGAGAGGTTTTGTTCACTCCAAAGCTGCTATTTTCTAATGTTACTGGATATCCCAAGGAAGATGAGGTGCTTGAATGTCATTTAAAAAGGGATTCACTGACCCTCATGAAAAGTTCTTTCAGGTATTTGAAACATAAGGATCTACAAAGGACAGAAAAATGGAGGCTCCCTTGGCCATGTGGCCTAAATAAGCACCAAAGCAGCCTATCAGATGGATAAGGTGAAGCTTTTGAAGCGTTTCAGTTTTTTTCCAAGACAAATAGGTTAAGCTTGGTTTTCATTTCTTGATGGTTTTGTCTTTCTAAGACTTCTGGCTGTGCTACCTAGTTTGGAATTGGTGAATAACCACTGCTGTTTGCTTTACCAGAACCTCACTTGAGTTAGGGACTTGTATCAGTGTTGAATGGCACATGAAATATCCCATCCTTACGGGTGTAACAATGTTTGCAATAGGATACCAGGCACTCGAGTAGTGTTCAGATCCCCAACACCTTTCTCCAGATTATCTGGAAGAAACATGCTAGCAGGTCTGAGACATGCAAGACATCTGCATGGATGGTGAGTCTTCTCTAATGCTAGACAGGAAAATTCCCATAAACTGAGAAATATCTGTCACACAGCAGAACACAGGGGAGTCCACCTTAACTCTCCAAGATCTACGGGTAGGTCATGGCCACTATATGTGTAGTACAGCCTGATCAACCCCTTAAAAGAACCAACACTTGAATCATATTGCAACAGACAACGTGAAGATTAAGAAACTGCACCACTACAAGAGATGTTGGAGTTTGCTGCAGCAGTGGATTAAGAAAATCGAAAGCAACAACAAAGGACACACCTTCACAGTTCTTGGAAGTTGAATTATATGTGTAGCCTTCTGCACATTCACATTCATACTTCCCCTGGGTGTTCTTACAGATGGCTGTCCCACAGATGTTTGGACGTAGGGCACATTCATTTATATCTAGAAATGCAAACAAATTATGAAAAACAAGCTGCTGTCTTGCATAACTCTCTATCCTGACCCCAATCCAAGATCATGAGAACTCAGGCAAAGAACAGAGATGCCTGTAGAAAACTGCCAAATGACGTCTTTCTTGCTAAGTTTTAACATGCTTACAAGTTTAACAGAATTTACTACAGCAATAAAGAATTCCAAATGACCCCAAAGGCATTTTAGATTCTCCTCACTGAAAAGGGAATTCTCTGCCTTGCCTCCCTTTTGCATTATCTTGTGTGTTTTGTGGATAACAGAAAAACACATTGCCTCTAAGGAGGCAAAAGAGAAATGCAGTTGACAGATTTCTTATAAACTTAGCCAGACTTCATAATAAAATGATATCTTGGGGGGGAAAAAAAGACAGGATACCCAGAAAAACAGTGATAATACTAGCAGAGATTCCTACGTGCTATGATCAATTCATCTCACAATCTTTAATTGTCTCTGTTGACAGGTGCTCAAGCCTCTCACTGTACCCTCCATCATTCAAATCATTTTAGTATCTATCTATGTGTTTTTTTCCAATATTTCAGTGTCATTTTCAAAATGTAGGTTCTACAACTGTATGCAGTATATTTTATTAAAAGTCTTGTAGACAGAAGAGTATCAGTTTCCGGATAATACTGCAATTGCCACTTGTACTTGCAAGGACCATTTTCATTTTCTCCATGGTTTTGTGGCGACTCTGGAAACAGTACTGCACTGGGAGCACAGGGCTGCTGCTTGCTTGCTTGGATGCACAAAACCTGCTTTGGAGTCAAAGCTGTCCACTTTTCTTCACTGCTGGTGTGCATGACAGTTTCCTGGGTGCCTAATTTTGTGCTTGGATGTAAGCCAGTTATCAGATGAACTAAACAGCACTTTGGCTGCTTAGTCTTCTCTTTAACTTACCAATTTGTCAGTCTTCGAATGATCAGTACTAACATTTTTGCTTACATTACTAGTGAAAACAGTGAAAAGATCTAGTCTTAATATTTGTAAAGCTCAGCTCCAATAGAAATATCCTATCAGTTAGCTGTTTTTTCTTATCTACCTGTCTTTTTTGACATAGCAGCTATCTGCCATTCTGGAATCTCTCTGGAGACTATTCATTCACAAAAATATACCCACTAAAAGAAGCAACAGTGAATGATATTCTCAATGTTTAGTTTTTAGTAATTTGGCATTACCCAAAAATTGCTGGCATAGTTCACTAGGGAAACACATGATGTTAAAATGAAGTGAGGTTGCTAACTCTGCAAGAAGAATTGCTGATTATGTTATTGTACCTAGTCTTTATCTGAAATAGAAGGAAGCAGAGAGGTCATGGTCGATAATAACAGACACTGCTGTAAGAAAAATGTCATGTTTCATGAGTGCAAGACAATTTAGCTTGGCCAATATTTTCTTCTCCAGAGAACTCACAAATCCCTCAAAGAAGGATATTGTAAATTAAGATTTAGATTACCATTTGCCAGACAAGATTTCTATTTGTTAGCTCTTCGCATCAATCTAGATTCTTGTTTCAGCCCGCTTAAAATGTATGTGAAACTGCTTAGTGACTGAAAAAAAACCATCTTCGTAGGTAGTTAATGAGCCTAGATTTGTTCAGCTTTACACAAAGAGGCGTGAAAAAAAGCAGAATCTAGCATATAGCTTTTCCCCAGCCCCAGGTTGGCTTTACCCTATTGCAGTTCCTTGATCTGGTTCACTCCATAGTTATACAATTACTTTTGGTGATGTAAGTAGGGCAAGAAGTGTGACAAGTAGTCAGGTTTGGAGCGGGACTGCTTCTTTCAGAAGCCATGTCAGCTGCTGTTGACTTAGAGCAGTTACAGAACTACCAGAATAAAGTCTTTCCTTTCTAGTCTACAGATAGTATATTTTCATGCAACAATGACGTCTTTAAGTCGCGCTTCCTACCTCTGCAATCTTTTTTATTTGAATGCATCAAGTAACCATCTTCACACAAGCAGCGGTAGCTTCCAGGTAAATTAGAGCAGCGCTGGCTACAACCTCCATTTATGTTCTCGCATTCATTTATATCTAGAAGGAAAACAAAACAAAGACCTTTGCTCAGAGATTCATTGCCCAACTACATGGGGGTAGGCACTCTTAAACTAAGTTGTATTCCTGAGAACTATCACCACAATGACAGTAGAGACTCTACCTTCTTCACATTTCTCTCCTTGCCATCCTGGTTTACAGACACATGTATATTTGGCCTGTCCATCTATGCAGTCCTTATATCCATCTCTGTGGCACGGTAAAGGGCTGCACTGGTTTGAAATTTCTGTTGGAGAAAAAACATTAGAAATATTTGTTATTTCAGTAATTTTTCCTCAGTAGTAGGCTTACTCGTTTTATCCTCCCCCAGGAACTTCTAATAAGAAAGAATTTAATACATAAGATCAAGTGCTAATCCAGGGACAATTATCACCAACACTAGTACTTTTTCTTTGCCAAAGAGAAAACAACCACAAAACCACAAAACAAATGACTCATTAAACCATGCTAATCCTCTGAAAACTGTGGTCAAAAGTAAGTATGATACTTAATTATACCTGAAGGACTTATTTTACTTTTTCTTGTGCCTTGGCTTGCCACAGATTCACAGATTCAGTGGCCAGACTGGCTAGGTACCTCAGCGTTCGATACTGTCTCAAAACAGCTTTGTGGCAGAGAATGCACTTTTTTTTTTCTCTGTCAAAATCCCTAAGTGTCTGAACTTCTTGCACCATTTTTTCATAAGCTTATATCAGCATACTGAGTAAGGTATTGTTCTGTTTACTCTTCTAGAGCAGATTTGTGGCTTTTTTTTATGCGGGCCTTTGATAATTACAAATATATTGTTTCTGCTTTAGACTTGCATTATTGTAAAACTCTCAAATGTTACTTTAAGACCTACCTTTATAAAAGGTTGTGTCCTGACAGAACAGAGTGGACTGAAATGGAGAAAGGATTTTCTGAAGTTGACATTCAGATTAAGTGAAAATGAAAGACGAGTGTAACTAGAGACCCAAACCTCCAGTGCTTCTGTATATAAGGTACGACTGGATTCCTTCAGGTTTTTTTTATTGTGTTGAAAAGAACTGGGGCTTGCAGAATAATAGTTTGAGACTTTTGTGACAAAGAAAGCTTAACAATATCTGTTAATATATTTGCTGATAAAGTCTAATTCTAATTAAAATTCTGCTGTAAGTAAATCTAAAACCACAGAGGCCAGCCAAGCTCAAGAAGTCCACTTTGTCTCTATGATAGCAGCTCTGTAATGTGTAATATTTGTTTTGCAAACTAAAGGACGCAGTTACAGGTGAAGATGGATAGGAACAGAAGAAATAAAAGGAACAAGGTTAGAGTTAGAGGTATAGCTAATTCACAGTAATTGCCAAATGTCAGTTCTGGAAGGGCCTGAACTTTTTTCTCTTTCTTGCTTCTTCACTGCTTTTGTAAGATCAAGAACCAGCATGTTCTTGGTGGCAAGCTTGGTGTAAGCAAAGCCTTATGTAAATTACAGAAAGTGGAAGCTGGCTCTCAGTGTGTACAAATGGGAAAAAGAAAGAGTAGAAATGTTTCTAAGCAAAAGGCATTGGGGCCTTGAGAAACAGCTATCTGAAAAGACAATGTGTTGGATTGGCAGTGTTCAATAGGAGTAGGTGGTGGGAATTAAGTGCGTAAAAGGTGAAAGAACTGGGGAATCTAGTCAATAAAAACTGGTGAACCAGTGAAATAGATTGGAAGAGGGAGATAAGAATGGATGGATAGCAGGGGATAGCCAAAGAGCTTATGTTTAGAGATGAATTAGTGCATTGCAGAAGGGACATAACACACCAGCCATCTGTTCTGCCTGGTGTTCCTCTTTTCCCAGCGGGGCTGCCTTCTTTTGGCCCATGACCCAATGATGCCCTTTGAGATTCCTCTGTGGCCAGGAGTTTACTCAGCCCACAGTGAGAGGGTAGGTGGCCAGGAACATGTTGCGGTCTCTGCATCCTCTGCCACTCAGAATACTTGATATTGATGAAACGTGTCATGGTGAAATACGTAAATATAAATACAGGTATTTTTAAATGCCTGTTTTCAAATGCACTTATAAGTATGCAAACTTGCATAATGCGGATTTTTAAATTTTTTATTAATATTATTAGTATTTATTTTTATTATTTAAAGATATAGCTTAGCTGCTTGAATTAGAAATGTTTAAGAAAGTCTGGGAAAATTTTCCTTTTCTTCTCCAAGTGGAGTAAAAAAAAAAAAAGTCAAAATATTCAAATTTTTAAAATAATTTATTCAGTAATGTCAGTGTTTGTAATCTGAAATGCATCATTCGGACAAATATCAAATTAGTGAAGTTATTTTTAAATTTTGTTTGAGTTGTCTTTTTTGCTTAGTTTTTCATCTTCAGGAGATTAATAAAAAATTATTTCAGGTTAATCAAAAAATTAGATTCATTTAAAAAATAAAAAAGGGTCAAGAAATTTAAAAAATTCTCAGAACTTTCAAAGTTGTTGGCATCTATTCTCAAAAAGTCTTAGTGAAAACAAGATTTTAAAAATACTATTCTATACTATTAATAACTATATATTATTAATTTAAAATCCTATTTACTTTTTCAGCAGTAATTCTCTTCCTAAAATGTTCTGCTTATTTTTTTTGGAATATTTGGGTCTTAGAGACCTTTGACGTTTCTATTCATAATCTTTGGTCTTTCTTCTGGTGACTGACCGATAGTAACATGTTTCTTAATTTGACTTTATAAGGTGAAGAGAAAAAGAGAAATAATGAGTATCAAGGAAATCAGTTGTTCTCGCTGGGAACTGGTTGGTAATTCAAAAAGACTGCACATCCACAGAACACTTTCCTCTCAGGACCTCTAATGAGAGTGAGAAAGAGAAGATGAATGGGAGTACATTTTAGTTTGTGACAGCAGGCACGTTGGCCAAGTGATCTGGAAAATATGTTCACCCATGACCATGTGCAGTGTAATTATTAAGGATTTCTTTTTTGTTCTGAATTGCTTTCAGTGACAAAAACAGGGTCAGCTGCTTAGGGATAAGTACGTACATTCAAACTAACTGAAAATGCTTTTGATATAATCAAGCTGTTAAACTTTAAGAACTGTTTCCATTGTGGCAAGCAGGAAATATGGGGAAGTCTTCCTGTGAATTTATTAGTAAGGATACTAATCACGCTGGAGTTATGAATATGTTGTCTTAAAAACTCATGTCTGAACCCCACCACAGATTTCATGTTTTGTCTATAGTCGATGACTCAGTCTTCTTGCTGCTGATTGTATTTTTTGCAGATGGTACTTTCACCTACTTCATGAAGTGCTAAACTTGAGCCAGAGTGGTACAGAAAAGAATTAAGCAGAAAGTCTGTTCCCTTAACTGACAGAGTATCATGCACAATTATTAAAAACCCAGTAGGGTCCAGACAACATAGCAGAGGATGTTGGTGGCCTGCAGCAGCAATTCTCCCATGCTTCTAAAAGAGCTTTACAAATGCACATGTTTTGCAATTAATTGTGTTTCTGTTCCAGAGCACAGATAAAAATATCTACGCTTTTCATTCTGAAAGTGCTGTGTTTCATCTAATTTTGCATGAATTTCTGTGCTGGGTAATTGTGTTTGCCTGAGTTAAACAGAGATTTGTTTCTTTTTCTGCCTGTGTGAACTGCTTTCTAGTCATGCAAGTGCATATGCTTAGGTCTGAGTGCAGGAGGTGAAGTACACAGTAGCAGTGCTTACCATTGACACAAGCCCTCAGGTCAGCTGGAGAATCTGGAGTACTTGCAATAACCCTGAAAACCCCTGCTCGATGGGAGGCAAGGCAGCCTGCAAACATAAACCCATACAATCTGCTTATGATACAAATACTCATTTAGACTGAAATTACAGCAGCTTCTGCACTGCATCTTCAATGAGTCTGTTCTCACAGCTTGAATTAGAAAAACTGTCTGGGCCTATTAAGGGCAGCTGATCACAAACCCACCACCTTCTGAATATGTCTGCTGGGATCTAAGCACACAGAACTGCCTAGGAGCACTATAATCAGCCAGGAAATCATTCAAGCTTTATGGCTAGAACAACATGGCTCATATTATAAATAACAGTAGTGAATGATATACCAGGATTGGTCAAGTTTTTTTTTTTTTATACTTACTCAAATATTTGGGATAAAAATACTCCTGCAGAAAGAAAAGAAAAATAAACAAACAGTAAGAGAAACTTGATTTTGTTGCAAGTTGAGTTATAGCCAAATACATCACTTAATACATTTTAAAATGTATTATAACAGAAAAAAAATCATGAATTATGGATCAAGATATCTATATCAGCACTATTTCAGTTAAGAGAGCAGTTATTTATTGAACACAAGTATCCAAGCTACCAGTGATGGGAAGATTAAGGTCTTCATTCAATTTAAGTTCCCCCTCAGTGAAACTGAATTGATACATAGCTTGCAAAACAAAACTTCATTTTAACTACATATATTTTAAAGTAATATCTTTTTATAAAGTAACATCTATTTTATAATACAAAGCTGAATCAGATCTTGCTAATATTAAATAATGTACAGTGGGAATGAACTGAGGAGCAGTGTCCTCACTGCTTGGAAAAAAAGCTTATAATAAAATGCCCAATCCCTTCATTAAAAGGGCTGCATTGTCATGCATCTTCTGTGTACAATTTTAAACAAAGCCAAAAGGCTTCCTCCATATGGAATGCTTGCCAGCAACTGTGGTCTAAAATTGGTGATCTATTTTTTAAAATAATATCTATCTACTTATATCTACCTGCTCTGTTCTTAGATAGTCTTCATTATTAATTGTAGGTTGAGGTTGTATATAAGAAAAGAGTATCGCATTAGTTTTTGATCTGCGTTTTCTTTAAGCTTTTCAGTGCTTTCTGTGTACTAAGCAAAAACGATCATCTCCCTCGCAGGCATTCACCAGATACTCACAGTTTCAGGATTATTTTCGAAGATTTCCCTGGCTTCTTCCTTATTACATAATTCTTCTATGCATTCTCTCTCTAAATTTCCCTTCTTGCTTTCTTCCATAAAAGAATTTGCTCGACGTTTCCTCGACAGGAACTCTGAGGCATACTGCTGTGATAAAACTTGGTAGAAACAAAGGACTTGTTTATTTTCAAGAGCTGAAAAATGCCATAAACACTGACCAAATGTGAGCACACAACACAAAACTTGAATTAAATGTGGTTATGGAGTGGCTGTTTGTTATATTTTTAGAAAAGTGTGGGTAAGAAGGAGAACATTCCAGGATTCTGCTTTCCGTATTTGTACTAACTGTTCCTGACCAGAAAGATCTGATGGGATAAAGATGTTTATGTAGTATCATGCCTGAAATATAGTTTAAATGTCATATTCAGGAAAAAAAGGGGTTTCTTTCCTTTTTTTTTAAAAAAAATGGACATTATAAAGTGGGATATGTGACTGACAGGTGGGAAAATATTGTGAAACTTCTTTTGAATGACCTGCTTCAATTACCTAGAAGCTAATATGCCGATCTCTATTATTGAGACCAAAAATGTATCTTATAAAATCAAACTGATATTCATAAGCATCGTAACTGTAATTTGCTTCAGAATTGTGAAGTTTAAGGCAAAATAAAAGGCAAGATTTTTTTCCTGAGCATCACTGGGATGTATAACATAAAAATGCATTTATTTTACAAAGATAAGGTATAATCCTAATATTTAACTTATTTAGACTGTGTTGTGTTTCATTATTTCCTTTTTATGTATCTCGCTGCTATTTTACTCATTTTTAGGCAAATGATATGCAAATAAGTGAGCTGGGAAAATTATATAAAAAAGGTTTGTATTTACCTCCACATTCTTTTCCCCTGGCCCTTAAGATGTGCAGCAGACAATACTACAGGAATAGCAACTAAATCTGACGGAGGGGTCATTGCCTCATTGGTTTTATTTTTGGTCATTTCTTGTGATCAGGAGAGGAATGGATGGAGGAGCTGGAAGGAGTCCAACTCATTGGGTTAAGGTGCACGGCTGACATCTGCTAGCACAAGGACACCGTGCTCGTACACCTGGCCTCCTACAAGTGAAACCCTCAGCTGAGCGTGACTGGAGGAGGGCGCCCGGGCACCTGCAAAGCAGATAAGGTGCCCAGAAATACTCAGCGCTGGGCTATGAAGAGGATGAGGGGTTCAAGCAGTCAATTCTGTCTTGGCTGTGAATACACAATGCCTCAAACCTGCAACATCTTTGTGGGATACGCTAGCAGTTAAGCATAGCCTCCCGCTGTCCATGCACTATAAAAACTTAGAGTGCTTATCAGAAAGAACAGCTGAAGAGGCCCAAAACTCCAAGCCTGGCTAGGTCTCATGTGACAGATATAGCTGAAACCATCCTGCCCTACACACAGTCCTAAAGCACTATATTAAATGATATGGAATACATCTGAGGCACTCACAAGTGTTGCCATATAGGATACCGACCTGAAGAAACCTTTCTGTGACAGTCTGCTGAATTTATTTGATGTGGAATAAGCTTGTTGGTTTATTAACTTTCATTTCAGCAAAACTGATCTCTGTGGTGTGACAATACACAAGACCTTCAGAAATGTTACGTGGCCCTACTACGATCCTGAAGCTCTACTTGACCTTGGAGAGCAACCAGGAAGTTGCTCAGAAATACAGGAATAGAAAAGTGAAGAAGAATTAAGCATTTCAGCAGTCTAGTCTTCTACTGTTCTTTCCTCTTATATATATGCATTATAGATCTACCAGCTGGTCTTACTGAAGACTGAAGTGGGAATAAAGTGTCATGTATTTGTCATTGCACAGAAGGAGACTCGTAAGAATGATGCTGAAAGTCCATCTGTTCTGAAATAATAGAATAAGAAAAATAATAAATTTTTGTAAAGCGAGGCTAAATTGAGGACTGTAATAGAAAGTCCTGCTAGAATGGCCGTGGGTTTGTAAAATCGGAATGGATATAATTATGCTGACAAAAGAAAAGAGCTCTCATCACTGTATGTCACTGTATGTGAAAGGGAGAATACGTGTGCAAGCGGAAAAACCTCTTCTGCTGGTTTTGTTTACACTGCTGCGCTATCAGCAGAGGCTTTCTGGGGTAGATAAGGCCTGATTCACAGTTGACTTTAAATTAGCCTACGTTTTGACATTTAACTGCATCATTCCAATTCTCTGTATTTTTTTCTCTAAGTTGTAAGGAAAACCCTCTTAACTGAAATGGAGTTCTTGAAGATGTCAGATCTCTTTTGAGCACAACATAATGGTTAATAGCAGTAAGGTCTATTCACCTGCCTCACAGCAGCCTGCTCTTAAATTGATTGCCTTGTGACTTTTGGATTTAAATAAAATCTCTTATGTAACTCAGTACAACCTTGATATTTTTATTGCAAATACTTCAGGACTTTTGCATAGAAAGTATTATTTACTCAACTGTTCTTTACTTGACCGCAATTCTGATAAGACTTTTATTTAACTGTTTGTCCTGCTCTCTAATCATGAATAACAAATAACAAAGATAGCTCTTGCCCTCAGAAACTTACAGACTAATGATCTGGTGCTGAAATGGGACCTATGGCGATGCAGACTTCACACTGAGGTCTAGACAGTGGTTAGTCTGTCTGCAGGGCCCAAGCATCATTCACATGGATATGCCTACAGACTACAGGACTACAGCACAAATGTGCAGATTCCAAGAACTTCATGATAACAGATAAGCTTAAGAGAAGCTGAAGCTTTCAAGATTTACATCTAAGCACTGCAAACTTCATTTTAAAAGACTTTAAGGTAAAGGGAAACTATTATTTCATTTCTGCGTAGTTACTAAACATCTTATTTACTTTTCTTACATATTAGAAGACTTTCCATGAACTTAAAATACAACAGACTTAAACTGGCAACAGGAACATTTATGAAGCTTGTAACTAATTCTGTAATGCTCACAGCTGCAAGTCATTACAGAAAAAAAGTTCAGTTTAATTATGATCAGCTATGTATACAAAATGCAACAACATGAGGAGGTCTTTTAGATGTAATAAAACTCTGAGTGTTTGCCCATCTTTCTTTCCAAGCATAAATTGAAAGCTGACACAGAGAAGGTAACTCCCTTTACAGCTTCTAACTTCCCACTGTTTATAAAAGAAGAAAACTGACACTGTGCAGCGGGGAAAACAAAACAGGAAATGCAATGAAAACAGGAATAAAAAGACATGAGGGAGATTTATTTTTAGGGCCTGTTCAGAAATGATGAACTTTCATCTTTCCAGGCTGTCACCTTCATAGTGAGAATCCCTATCATTCAAACAGAAGCCTGGATGGTAAACATTAGTGTTTTCCTCTGCCGGTTTAATCATTAGTAAAGCAGGTCAGAAACAGGCTTACTTTCTTTGCGCCCTAATTCTGCTCGTTCCACGTATACCTTGGCTTCTGTCAGCACTCAGCTCAAAGAACTCGGTCTTGAAATGAAAGTTACACATTGATCTGTCCCCATTTGTGTGTGGTAAGCAGCGCTTCTTACGTGACTGTGTTCACTTGCCTGAGCCTAGCAGCAGAGCCGGGGCCGTGTGCCCGGACTCGACGGTAGCGGCTCTCTCCAGCGCCCGGCTCCTCTGGCTGTTTTTCCCCTAAGTGGCACCACGGGGAGACCCTCTTTCCCAAAGGGACGAGCAGCTCCACGGCCGTGACGGCCGCCCTGGCCGTATCCCCGGGGAGATCGATGGGGCGCACGGGGCTCCCGCCGGCAGCCCCGCGGGCGGCTCTCCGCGCTCCCCGCTCCGCAGCGGCCGTTGGGCGCGCGACGGGCGCTAACGGCCGCCGCGGCCCCGCTCGCGCCCCCCACGCCGCCGCTCGCGCCCCCAACTCACAGGTCGCGGCCTCGGCGAGGGCGACGGCCACCGCCAGGGCGGCGAGCAGCGGCAGATGGGCGCGCAGCACTTTCCAGTCCCGCCTGACCTGGCTGCCGCTGATTGCGGCGACGACCGCGAAGGCGATAAGCCAGCGCAGCATGGTCAAAAGCATTGGCGAGATATGGCCGACCGCGAGCTTGCCCGCCACGGCATTGCCGCCCCACAGGAGGGCGGTGACGAGCAGAAAGATGTATGCGGTGCGATTCATGGCGGGCTGCTTATACTTTGGCGGGGAAGTGTTGCGGTGTGGCCAGAACAATAGGTTTATTCGTTTAATAATGGCAAATTGGCC
>JAUBOD010000290.1:4382354-4397646 GCA_032353885.1 Nothura maculosa
TACAAATCTTAGAGCATCAGTGAGGCTTGTTCCTGTTTCCTGTAGCCATTCTCCAGTCATAAAAACTGCATGTGTTTATCTGAACTGTTACATTGAAAGCTGAATTAGGAATATGCCAGGGAGCTGCTAATGAGTATTTAAAAAAGAAACTCCATGGGAATGTAGTTGTCTGAATAGTATGGCTGCGAGAATATAGTCAAACTGATGTAGCTCTGTGCCTATTCTGTGTACATGTAAGAGCCACGTCATACTGAAAATATGGTCAAGGAACAGAAAAGGTGGCCTGTTTTTTGGAGGAGGAGGTGGAAAGGGTAAAGTACAACACACTCTGGACAAGAGGAAGAGGAGGAGGAAGAATCAGGCCCGATGTTGTACTCTCCTAGCGGTATCAAGGAGCACTGATGTGTGAAAGCACGGATTATTTGAGGGGGAAAAAATAACCAAAGGCTGTGCATGCTGCCCTTGAACTAGGTCACAGTTAATGTGACATGGGCTGCACCTGCAAGTCTTGAATAACAGAACATTGATCTCCCTTGGAGGAAATAGTCTGCAGGTTATTTTCTGTAATTAGTAAGAGATCTGAGCATCTCTTGCTGGAAAGCAAATCTGAAGATTTATTTATTGTTTTGATGGTGTTTTTCCTGTAATAAAATTCAAATCTGTTTTAAATCTTTAATGTCAGGAGGTCTGAGTGTTTTTAAGAGATGCATCAGACCTAAAAACAAGTAGATCCTGCTTTTGTTTTGTTTACTTCAGGCAGGAATAATACTGGAAATCAGCACCTCAGCTTGATCAGCTGTTAGAAAGATGATGCCACCGGTAGGTCACAGAAATCCCCAAGGAAAAGTCATTATCTCCTTTGTCAAGTTGCATAGTGAAGGTTCAGATACTGCTCTCTTTTAAATCAGAATTTGAAAATGAATTAGCAGCAGGAGATGGGGCTGCAGCACAGTGTGAAGGATGGGTGAAATGCAGTCTGTTTTCTAGGCACGTCGTTTGAATTGCTAGTTAACAACTTCCCCCAAAATTGCGGTGCTTTATCTCTTTTTGTGATTGTTTTTCTAACAGTAGAACTGCAGACTACAAATTTGTTCTATGCAAAACTTCCAGCTAGTTTTCATTCCCATTTCTTCTCTGTCAGACCACGCAGCTAAGTATTGCAACCTTAAAAATCTGTTGTAATGTAAGAATTTCCTGGTAGCTTAAAAAAAAAAAAAAAAGCCCTTATAGACAACTTGACTAAAAGCTCTGCTGTTTGTCTAGGTGTTAACAGATCATCAAGGTGAAGTACAGGATAAGAATAACATTTACAGTTGTTTTAAAAAACTCTGTTGCAAAAATATGTGGCAATACCATTTGTTTATTGACTTGGGAAGTTCTACATCTGGAAGTCAAATGTAGTATCTATGTTGTGAGGTGAGGGACCAGTTTGGAACAAAACCAATTAGCATGATTCAACTGCTAGCAGAGTGTGTCAGAGAAATAACACTTTTGGTACATAAGAATATGATTCAGACCTGAGGTGGGAAGGAGGCCATTTACCTTGGGTGAAACAAATTACGCTGCTTGTCATTCTTGTGACCTCTTCAAAAGGTTGTATGAGAAAGGAGTTGCTCTAGGGTTGCCTGGAGATACTAAAACAGGGTGAGTTTCGAATCCTATATATAAGTATTTTCTATATTTAACTGTGAACTGGAGGAACCGGTTCAGGACAGGGTTGAATTGGAGAAGTGTCTCTCCCATCTCCCTGCAGCTAGATGTACACCGGCTCTTAACTGTTGTTAGCAGGTAGATCACCCTGGAGCACCTCATGTCACCAGCTTTTCATTAGCGCTCATCCTCATTTCCAAAAGCTTGTTTTGCTCAAGAATCAAAGGTATGAAGAGCAGAAGAAAAATTAAATAATGCCTAAAAGTCTCTACCGGAGAGCTAAGAGTGTTCAGTAGTTCTTGAACTTTCTTGTTGGTGTCAGAAATGCAAAGAATTTTGTTTTCTGTAATGTCCTTGATAGGCTAAAGTACAATTGGTAACTGAAGAGGGAAGAACATGAAATCTTTAGGAACAGCGAAACCTATCTGATAAATCCCCACCTTTCTTTCTGTTTGCTCACCAGGAATTTGAGTTTCCTGGATGTTAACGTAAACAGAACATATAGAAACCAACAAAGCATTTCCGGCTTTAACTGTTCAGACCCAATCTCTCTAGTAGCAATTTACTGATTGCTGTCTGCAGCATCTTGGCTAATCATTCACAGAAATAGATTTTTGGTAGGCTGCTTATATTCTCTGACAGTTCTGATACTGTAGTGTTTTGATCAGAGTTTACTGCCCATTAATTTTGATGAGCAACAGGCACTAGAACATGGGCAGCTAAAAAACTTTGCTTGGAGTGAACAATTAAAGAACAAATAAAAAGCCTTTTTTTTTTTCTTTATTGTTTCTTTTTTCTTTTTAACTTGGCAGGTCAGGATTGACTCCAAATTTGGGATCTGAGGCAGCTGACTGTGATTAGACTTAACTCAAAAAGAAGCATTATTAGAAGGGTTATTTTTCACTGATTCCCCTTTAGAGTGTGCCCTACAATATATACTTTTCAGTGTTATGTATGAGAGTCCCATACAAATAAATGAATGGAAATCCAGAAGTTGGAAAGCAACAAATAGTGTGTATATATATATATATATATATATATAAAGAAAAATTTAAAAAAAAAAGAGAGGGGAGGGGAAAAATGATCAGAGCAGGAAAAAAATGAAAAAGGAAATCACAACTTTTTGACTGTTTGGATTTTTGATAAAAGCTGAGTAGTTGTGTCCTTTTCATGTTAGATTTCTTTTTCACAGAACCTTTGGCTTGTAAACTATAATAATGGTTTGTTTTTGTTCTGATCAGTAGCCTTAGCTCTGGAAGCACACTGAGGAACACGCATAGTTGCCATTCCGGCTTTGTTTTTCCCTGGCATGTCTTCTGCCTTTTGGGAGAGCTGCTGTTACTGAGCCATAGGTGTTAGCGGTGCCAACGCACACATACACTCCCTTGCCACACTGTTCCTCGTGAGACTTCCAAAAGCTCTAGCTGTTCAGAAAAAAAAGGCAATTGGTGCCTACCTTTTATTTTTGGGGAAAAAGTTTATGTTATGCTGTTGTTTGCTGTTGTCTGTAAAACTGAAATAAGCCAAGCGTGGTCTTAAACATGACGCTTTTCACTTGGTAACTTAATGGCATAGACACCGAACGCTCCCGTGCTTTCCAGTATGTTTTGATTATACAGCTCCTACAGTTTTTAAACACACACACAAGTTGTGTGTGAAGTTCTAGTAACTATGAAAATTAAAATCAAGCTCTAGCTTTAGGATAACTCTGACATACACACTAAAGAAGTTTTATGCATAAATCTTTCATTCCTGAGCATGAGCAATAGCGCGATGATACCGTATTCACCCAGAGAAAGATCCCATTCTTTGCGGGATACTTATCCATTATCTGTACGTTCTGACACTTAGGTGCATTTACAATCTAAATGGAACTACTACTATTTCTTTTTCCCGCCCTCAAACTGTCACCTTTGTAAGCATTGAGCAAGAGAGAGCTCCTTACCTTGTGCTGTGCTGGTGGCAGCCTCCCCTTCATCCTCTCCCGAGCAGCCCCTAAGGGCGAGCTTGAGTGCAGTCCCAGAAATGCCGTTCTGGGTGCGCTTCCCTAAGCTCTGTGTCCTGAGCGGCCTCCCATGAAATACTTCCCTCGTGCCTCCCGCCACCGGTTCTTAAGTAAACAGGTGTCCGGGGCTGTCCCTGGGGAGCTGCGGCGCTGCCCGAGGGACGGAGCCAGGAGCTGCCGGAGGCGGCTGCCCGCGCCCGGCACAGGGATCGCTGCCCGCCCGGGGAATCTGGTTGTGCCTGTTGGGAGGGCCGGCGTGCGCGGAGGCGGCGCCGGCCCTGGCCTCGTCTCCGGAGGCCCCGCAAGGCGCAAAACGCGCGGGCTGTGGGAAGCACAGCCGGAAAAATGCCCCACAAGGAACAGTGGAGTTACCCCGGCTCCCTTGGGAAGTGGGAATGGGCTGGCAAAAAAGGGGGTTGATCTTTTACCTCCTAGTATCAGTAGGGATGAGCGGGCTTCTTAGGAGCTCTCAGTGCAACACAGGGTTTGTTTTCCGCCTCTGTGTGAGATTAGCAGCTCTCATACTAGTTAAAGCAACTAAGAGCTGGTGTTCTCGTACCTCAGCCAAAGCCATCTAACTGTGTTGATGGAGACCGAATATTTGTGATTTTATCCGGAAATGTAAGTGGGAGTTTTTCTTGCAGATTGCTAAAACTTTGGAACATTCCTTTGGAATTGCTTTATTAGAGATAGGTGAGCGCGTTTTTCAGAATCTCTAACACTGCCTTGTACGTTCTTTGTGGATTTTACTTTTAGTTTGAATTTTGACTATGTAGAAAGTGCAAAATCCCATTGTATTTTATGCTTATATTCCAAAATCAAACAATACCAGTTCAAAGCAAACAGTAGCGTGTTTCACAAAGAAAAATAATAGGTTTCAACAGGAGCATAAATATTACTGAAATATTACTTAATAGCTTTGCACAGTTCCAGGGGATTTGCCGGGTAGTAACATTGTTATGGACAAGGGTCTAAAAATAACTAGCTTTCCATAAGAAACAGCTAATAGGAGCAAAAAGCCTCTGTATCTTTTTGTTGCCTGCTGGTTTTGCTAAATATGAAAACAAAAGTTTGTTGACTTGACCTCTCCTGTGAAGTTCTGCTTATTTCTTACAGAACTCTTAGATCCTCAAGGAACATAAAAGGCTTCCTGTGCATTTGTCTGTAAAACGTATTGTGGAGCTCCATCTAAAATTCTGTATTTGTTACTAAAATTTGCTTGTCAGTTACCTCCTGAAAATCATCACAACAGGGCTGCAATTTTATGTTCCTTAATACTTAATATTATACTTACCTAGTTCATCTTATGTCATTGCGTATGAATTTTTGATGTGATGTTTTGTCTTAATTTTGACAATTTTATCCTTTTTTGTTGTATTTGAATTCTACAGCTATAGAATTCTTTTTTTTTTTTTGAAGAATAAATATATGCTGCTGGGGAATGCTTAAAAAGATTTTAGTTTAAAGAAGCATGTCTTACATAATCACACTGCCTGTAATCCATCTTGCTTTCTTGGGTGGTGACCAGTTTAAATCCAGTTGAATAGAGGAATTGAGGTCTCAAGTTTCATGAACATCATTTCTTAAATAGCTGAGAGAAATCCCAATTAGTCACAAGATTTCGCCTTTTTAAAGAGGTGGCTCCACAGAGTTTCTAGCAATCTTTTTTTTGCTCTTTCTTACAATTTGTTTTGTGCCTTTTAGGGCTTTAGATTGGAGACATTTTTCAGTCTCAAATGCTATAAAGGAGTTTTCGGTGAAACAGAGATTCAAGAAGTAGTTTTGAAAAAAGAAATCATTTTAATTTGTGTGGTTAGAACATGGTATCTCTAGGACCTTGCCGAAGTGCGGAACTTAAGCTTTGGGTTGCTTTGTAGCTCTGGAGAGCCTTCTCTATGTACATAATAGTGTTAAGAACAGGACTGAAAGGAGTATAACGTCCTGTCTTTCAAAAACCTGTTACTCTGTTAAAGTGTGGATAATACACTTTATAATAATTATATAAATAAAAATAATAAATAACATTCTGTGGATGATATTCCTGATGGACTTCGTACATTTTATAAGATATATGTATTTATATATATGTACATTAATACATATATATTTATGTACTATATATATATGTGTACATATATATATGTACATTTTATAAGATATATATAAACTGGCTTTGATTTCAGATGCAGTTATGGAAAATATGGAATACGTGTATCATCAAGAATGATATGCTTCCAAGATTAAAAAGATGTTGGTTTTCTGGATTCCTTTTTGCTGACATATTTCTTAGAAATATGACAGTGATAACACTTCATCTTGCAATTACTTTGTGTTTCATGGGCCTTTTTTGTTCCCTCTATTTAATAACCAAGTATGTCTTTTAGAGCCACCTATGAAAGTTCATGTCTCAGAGGTCTGTGTTTTCCTTAAGAAGGGCACGTTCAAGACAATACCTATCAAATTTTCTAGAGTCAGAGAGACCTCAGGTGAAAATGAAGCAGCTTTATGGAGTAGGGGAATGCCCATGGCTGGGGAGGTCATGAAGTGCTGAACTTAGATCCATATATTGAACGCATTGTTCTGCATGGATTTAGGTATAAAGCAGTTTGGTCTTTTCCCTCCAACTTCTTCATTATAAAATACAACTGCTGTGTCTATGGCTGCATAGTAATTATTTATTGTTAGTATCTCTGCTGAAAGCAGGGTATGAACAAGCACATTTTTTAAGTAGAAAGAATAACAAAGAATTAAATCTGAAACAAGGTATTTTCACTTTGCTTTGTTTTCCTCTTCTATTTCCTACTTAAACCAAAAACGTGGTTTGTGGGATCTATCTCATCTCTTTCTAACCTTTCTGAGTCAGGATGCTAAATATTTATTTTCTTTCAATCTTTAGGCTGGCAAATAAGCAAGACAGAGAAGGAGCTCTGTCGGAAGCAGATGTAATCGAGTCCTTATGTCTAGAAAAGCTTGTCAATGAACACAAGTGTCTATGTCAAATTGTAAGTACATTTTCAAATATATGTATACGGTTTGCAAGGAGGCAAGTGATTGTGCCAAACAGTACAACTGAAACCTTACAGTCCTGGCAAAGATGCAGCACATACATCTGTTTGGCAAACAATCCTACTATTCATCTTGTCATCCTGTTTCAGGATATGTTCAAGAAATTTGTATGACTCTGCATTATGTAGGTGCTTTAAGTGCATTTGCTGGCTGCTCTGAAACCTCGTAAAATACATAATTGCTGATGTGATCTAAAACTCCGGTTAGACAGAAGGTTTAGTATTCCAGCTCTTCAGGAAGAACTCAAGTAGAACCACTCCATTCGTATCTGATGTTGGTTTTATTTCTGTTCATAGCTAAAACCAACATTTAATCTGCCTTCTATCAAAAAGTAAGAATTAGATCTAATTCTTAGTGCATCTAATTCCCAACACAGTAGTCACAAAAGAACACTATTACAGCTAATTAATATCTGTCCTAGAATAACTACATTTCAGATATAATATTTATGGCCATGTTAATAAAAAAAAAAAAAAAAAAATTACAACTACCCTTCCAATGAAACCATCAGTTGAAAGCGGATGAAGGCTACCTAAAATGGATCAGTATCACAGATAATTTACTCAGATCAACAGTCCTTGAAGTCTTTTTAAGACATTTTGCTTTAATCACCCAGTCTGTTATCCAAATATTCATGAGGTTTAGTTTTATCATCTTTTTAAATTTTTGTAAGAAAGACTTTAAAAAAAGATCTGTGTTATATTGAAAGTATTAATAATATGGAAGGGCAGTTGTAGAGGATGGTTCTATCTCAGGTATTTAGGTTTTAAAAACTTAAAGTCTTTTACTAGTGCAAAATTCATAAACTAGTACAAAGTTATTTGTTATTTTTTCTAGCAAGTTGAGTCATAGCATGGGCACAGCTTCACTGTTATGTCACAGCCCTTGAAAGTATGAATGGCAATTGGTATTCTGCATCATAAGCAACCATGAACATAAAAAATATCAAGCTAAAAGTAGAAAACGAAAGCAAGATTTTGGTGAAACTCATTGCTATATAAGCTTTCTCTGTTCTCTGATAAAAGATCCAGTTGATAGGATTTTTTGAGAGATTTTGTGGCAAAAATATTTTCTAACAAAGCATTTCTAACAAATGAAAATAGAAAACCTCAGGGATTCCAGAATACTTTCCAGAATATTAGAATATTACCAAATTGATGGTATACCTCTGTAAAATATTTTCTTTTTTATCATGATGTAACCAATCAATAAGGAAGCTAGATGGTATGCTCTGTAGGTACTTTAAGCTGAGAGCAACTGAAGGTCTTACTTGCTAAAATGGGCAGCTTCTTTGCTAGGCTCAATAAAGGTAAACCCAGTCCCAGGATATTTGACTGTGATGACTGATGGGGTGAATTTAAGCAGGGATATATGAAGCAAGAAGGCAGGCATCCAAAAACATTTTGTTTATGTGAGTTTTTTACTATTTTTTTAATCACTTTTCTTCTGGATCTTTAAATTCCCCTGCAAAATATAAAAGTAAATGCAAAGAGTCATTTGTCTCGCTGTCATGCAGTCACCGTGAGAATGACCTCCATCTTTTTCTGTTCTCTGCTCGAGTATATTTTACAAGTGAACTAAAGCAACAATAACCTTTGTGCAAGCCTGGGAAAAAGAAATGCCCCAGTGCCCCCTCTATAGATTCATCTTAGTCTTCTCACAGAGGCAAAATATCATTTTCTGTACATCTCCTCCCTGACTAGGTTCTGCTGGAGAATACAGTACAGTTCTATGGTAGCAGCATTCATATCTGAACCTTAATTTAGAGACACTCAGAATGTGTTAAAACACAAAGCCTCTTTGGTGCTCTGGGGGACACATATATGGTCGTTCTTTGTAATACTCCAAAAGATCCGAGAAAACAGGTCTGAAGAGGCCATGAGATGTCATCTAGTCTTTTCCA
Organism: Nothura maculosa; assembly: GCA_032353885.1. Classification (NCBI taxonomy): domain Eukaryota; kingdom Metazoa; phylum Chordata; class Aves; order Tinamiformes; family Tinamidae; genus Nothura; species Nothura maculosa. The sequence goes on from JAUBOD010000290.1 coordinate 4,390,979, forward strand.
TAGTCTGAACTAGAATCAACATAACAATTTAATGATGTGTTTGTCCGTTACGTTTCTAAAAGCTTTCTGCTAAGAAGCTTTTCCCTATGTCCCTCTTTTGTTCCAGTTTATTCCCATTGGCTTCTTGACCATGAATATGAAGAACAAATTATTCTTTTCCTATTTGTAGTTAGCCTTTGTGCATTTGATGACATTTATTTCCTTAAGTTTTATCTTCTCTAGAAAAAAACCAACCCTCCAAATACTTGAATCTTTTCTTACTGGATGATTGTCACTCTAGATTCCTTACACTCATTTGTGTTTGCATCTGCATTTGTGTTGCATCCAACTTGGGTGAAGTATTCCCAACTAGAATCTAGTAGTGGGTTTTGCAGCAATATTGAAAGAGAATTACCCAGAAGAAGATGGTTTTCTTTTTACCTGATCAGGATATTATGACACAAGTTTTACTGAAATCCAGATGCACCCCTAGCCAATGCTTGTCCTGATCTTAAAAATAAATTAATAAATAAAGATTGGTTTAACATTTTTTTTCAGACAAATTCATGATGGATTTTATTCATCTACTAGATGTTCTTGAGTAACCTGGTCATTTCTTCTGTGAACTGAAGCTAAACTGATTCTATTGCCCTCTTTTCTAAATTAAAATATATAAATATAACTTGAGCTATTGTAAAACAGTAGCAAGACAGAACATATATGCTTGATAAATAATTGGAAATTATTAAAAAAATGAAAAATTATCTCTACAGATATGAATATGATTAGAAACACAGGTGTATGTATGCATGTATATATATGCACATAGTAGGTGAATGTATAACAGATGTGGTGTATGCATGTTTCTAGAAACACATGTATACATTTTTATGTGGAATTTTCTCATATTTTTTGAATGAAACTGGAAATAATGAAACTTAGTGAGAATAAATCAATTTCTTCTTGGAAAAAAAATCTTAAATTTACAGAATTACCTACATGCAAATTTATTTTCTGTACTTTGTGTTTTGTAAGCATTTTTTTTTTAAAGCCAAGTAACTTGAACTCAACTACAAATAATTTTTTCCTTTTCTCCTCATTATTTTTACAGGAACCTTGCTCAGCTGTCATGGGTTATGGGAAAAAAATTGATAAATCAATTAAAAAAGGTTTATATTGGCTCCTACAAATCATAGCAAAAGATTTTGATGCCTTACACGAGCGCATCCAAAGAGACACTAAGGAGCAAAAAGCCTTTGAAGAACAAAAGAAAAAAGAACGAGCTGAAAGAGTGAGAAAAATACGAGAAGAAAGGTACTTTTTTTTTGTAATTTTTCCTGCTTCCCTCTCCTCCCTCACTGTAAGATGCTTGATTTATTCCCGAACATGTTGGTTATAGAAACAAAGTTATCACGGATTTAAAGCAAGATGAGAAACTCTGCATTAAAGTGTTAAAGTATTAAGTGCTTCTTGACTGTTTTAGTTCAGTGGAGGAATTGGGTTAAAAGTTGATTAGTTTTGCTAAGTTTCTTGCATCTTCGAGGAAAGCTAGCTAGGTATGTAGTCATTTAATACGATTTCTTGCCTGAAGTTACAGTACACACAAGATATATAGGGCTGTTGCAACAGAAGTACACTGAGCTGTACTTGTCTTTCTGAACTTTTCTGAGTAGAAACAAGTAGTGTTCCCTGACTGTTATTCCATGAACTGTACAGTGTGTCACTAGTGTGTCTTCAATATATTGAGGAGCTTCTCACGTTAGGAAAAAGGAATGTTTATGAAAAATAGAAGAATAAATTTTAGATGGTCTTGTTTTACATCATGTAGACTTTTTTTGTATTACGGATTAACTTAAAACAACTTTTGTAACAGAACTGATGGAAATGACTTGAATATTTCCATATAGCACAGTGCAACAAATGCCTCCATTTATTTTAGTACTTTGTCCTATAGTCTGTCTTCAGAAAGTGCTTCCACTTTTTCAAGTGCTGATTGAATATCCTGGCCTATGCAAGCATGTACCTCTACCTCTGCCTTAAAATACATTTGTGCTTTATTGATATTACCCTTTCATATCTGTCTTTGTAGAGTATTTTTCAAATTATGGAAGCATAGAGTAAAAATCAGCTGGCATAAACTGGGGGAAGAATTTGGTGCCCTATTAAGTGCTCGCTATTATGTCAAGTGTATGTATGGTTCCTCCTCCTCCTAATGCATTGGTCCTTTTCCCTGCCCCGTCCACCAAAAACCAACACTGAACCATCCAACAAAACCCTATTGATAACAAAGGGAAAAAGAAGAAGGAAGAAATGCAACTGATGAGGAAGACTTTGGGCCTGAGAAGTCTGAAAACCCCTTCCAGCCTATAGCAACTGTAATCTCTGAGGTATGAGAATATGTGGAAATCAGGGTCATTTTAGAGCTACCATTAAATGTTGGATAGGTAATGAGAAAAACGGTTCATTTAAGGGAATTATTATAAGCTGGAAAGCACGTTGCTAATTTTTATCTTGTCAGTCTGGTTTTATGTGCATTGAATCAATGTTTTCATGTTAAGAAAACCTCTTACTATTGATTTGGGGCAAGAAAGGTTTGTAGACACAGTAAAAGCAAGATGTTGTAAGCTGATGACTGTAAACATTTCCTGATTAAATTACTGGATGTGTAGGAGTGAAAATATTTGAGGTCTGTTAGTTTCTTGTAAATTCATGACCTTCTATTTCTTGTAACTTATTTTTCATTCAGTTGATTTAAGATAGCATAATTCCAAGAAATATTCCAAGAATATATTGAGAAATATATTCTCACAGACTCTCCTGGTAATTCAAACGTTTCTCTCCAGGACAAGAAAAATCTCATATCTAATTATCTCTTCAAGTCAGCTGCATACACAATAATAGATCTCATATTATCATAACGAGTATAAAGAGATGATACAGCTGTATTTCAAGGCTGCTGATTTTGTGATATAGGACCTGTATCAAGTCTCCATTACACAACTGATATTTTAGCAAATTATGCTATTACTTTCCAGATAATTAAAAGCTCTGTGTTTGTGTGGATCATTTTAATTAATACAAAAACAAAGGAAAAAGAGAAAGCCAGCAGATTCTCTTTTGCCAAGGCTGTTCAGGTCATTTCTATAGCTAATAACTTTTTCTCATGTGACAAACATTTCAAGCTGCAAACTTCTGTAGATGTCAATCATTTGTAAAAAAGATGACTTTTGTTTTGCTGTTAGCTCTTTCTTTTTTTCTAGAGAACATATTGGAAATGTTAACTTTTTGCTCATTTATTCATATTATTTTGATAATTTATTTGATATTTTACTATATTTGAGAATCTTTTCTATGCTGCATCTGGGATATTAAAAGTGTTTTGGGGAAGTTTAACTTTTAAGATAACCTTCCTGTCTTATTAGCTAGTTTAAAAGGTTGTAAAAAAATTTCTTACACTTTTTATTAGAATGAAAAACAAATTGAAAAGGAAAAGAAGCGGCAAAGGTTGGAGACTGAAAAGGCTACCATTGTCTTGAAATCTCAAACAGGGCAGGAACAAATGGGTGACCCCAGTAGCAGTAGCCAAAAACCACACAATAATAGACCAGATACGTGCAAATCTACACAGAATGAAGAAGAGAGTGAGCAGCAAGCATCAGAACGCCCTGATTCAGGTAAAAGTGCAAAACTGAGTATAACCACTTCCTTGCGACGCTTCGTTTAGTTTTGCTTTTAAGACATTTCTTTCTGGTGTTTGCATTAAATTTCAGGGCACCACATGCCAGTTTAATCTATTGCAAACATATGCATATGCATAATCAGGCTATTTTAATGAAAAATCTACTTCATACCAATGTGTTTTTATTGCTGTTTTTTCAATTATAGCTAAAACTAGCTCCATTTTTATTTAGTCAAATATGTGGTCCAGATTCCATCAGTACAAAGCGGAGTTGAATTTATTAAAAGGTAGAGTTGCATATATTTTATGCTTACATTTTGTTTATTAAAGTGAAATCTGCTGTATAAATTTTACATTTTGATGGGCTTGTTGTAATGTGCAACTATGGACTGAAAATGCTGATGTATTTCACTGTGGTTACTGTGTTTATCAAAGAATGATGTATTTTGGAAAGATGGCTAGAGGGTATGTAATGATCTACTTCTGCCTTATACAGATAACAGTAAGAAGAAGAAAAAAACAAAATTAAAAAGAGGCCACAGGGTAGAACCTGTTAATGCAGAGGATGCTGTTCCCAAAAACCCTACACCACCGCCACCACTTCCACCAGGTAAGGAGGCTACTTATTTCAGTAGGTATCTCAGTATGTGACAATTAAGCCTTTAAAATACTCATTTGTGCTTAGTAAAACTCGAATATTCTTCATGCATGTGCTACTAAAACTTCCCTTCTGTGAGAATCATGCAGTTTCTCACTTTATAGTGTGAACTTTCAGCAGTATTGATTTGATACATTCTACGGGAAATTTTATTAATTTTGAGGAGAGGAAAAAAAAAAAAGGATTGGCAATGTAGCTACACGCTGATGAAGAACAATGATTGAAAATATCAATATTTTTAAAACAGAGGGGTGTATTTTAAACTTATTTCATCAGTATATAGCAGATACGTATTGCATTTCATACTTATGCATTTCTAGGATGCCTTTCATTTCTGTAAACTTTCATGAATTTCCTCAGAACCAAGTGTACTAGTGACACGTTTTGACTGTCTTTGTTTTTCTTCAGTTGGCTGGGGAACTCCCAAAGTTAACAGACATCGAAAACTTGAGCCTCTTGGTGAAACACATCATGCTGGTAATTTAAAACATTCTGAGTGTGAAACTTTCCTAAAGCATTTTCCATTGTTCATTCACTTTTAGATTCATTTCATTTTTCATCTTTTTTAATTTCTAAATGACAATTTTCTTTGACTAAAAGCTAACCCTTTTGCTTAGAAGAAAGCATCTTTTTGATTTTTCAGGTCTCATTTCTTTCTTTAAGGAAAAAAAAAATTCAAATTATTTTGCAAAGTTTAAAGTGTCATGGGATATCAGAAGCTATTAATGATTGATACTGTTTGCTCAACAGCATATGCTGTATTACAATAAAAATAATAATAAGGGTATTTCCTCTAAATGTCCGAAGATAGACAACGTTCCAAGTATATTTCAGTTGTCTCTAGGTAAACAGTTCATCGTTTTCTAATACACACAGGACCAGAGTTGAGTTATCAGAGAGAACGTTGCACAAACACCTGGGCCAGGTTTGCAGAGAATCACGTTAGCATTGCCTGCAGAGAATCTGCAAATAGAAATCTCTATGGAGAATCATGTCATCAGGTTTTATTTGGGATCCATACTGCTCCATCACATCAAGGCTGGTTCTGCCCTGAGATGCTTTTTTGTTTCCACGCTGATCTTGCTTGTGATCTGAGGCTGGAAGTGTCATTCACAAGATTGAACTCAAACTAGACGCATGTATTTCTGTAGTTCTGTGAACTAGGTCACTTTTACACAAATTTATTGTGTGATTCTGTGTGTTGTGTTTTGAAAGAGTCCGTGGTTTTTTGTTTTTTTTTTTTTTTGCATCCACTCCTGTTTCTATACAGTTCTAAAAGCGTGGTCTGAAAGCTCTCCTGACTTTTCTTTGGAGGTTTTGTTGTTGTTGTCAGAAGGTTAACAATTGCTATGAATTCCAAATGAAGAACTAGAAATACAACTTTGATGAAAAGCCCAGCAGAAACCTGACTGCAAAAGTGGGGCTACTAACTGAAAGCTAAGTTATTGGTCTGCCAGGAGAGATGTCAGTGATGAAGCTTGGGATCTGCTCTTCTACATGAAGAGCCAGTGTCCTGGAAGTTCACAAGCTGGTAGGAGAAATAAGTATAATGGCTCAAGATGTCAAGGTTTAATAGGTAAATTCTTGGTACCCATGCTTTCTGTCTTCAGTAATGGCTGTTCTCCACTTATGAAAGACCATAGAAGATTGTTTTTTATACTGTGATAGTGTCTTGTTCCCAGTTTTAGAGTGGAAATTCTTCCACTATGTATTTTTTACTACATAATGATTTTGCAAATCATGATAAACCAAGTTGATATAGAGACAATCTGGACCATCTGGAATAATATCAGGGGAGGATAATCCAGCCAAAGCAAAAGTCATCCTCACACAAAGTGAACAGAGACCAGTAATTGAGGAATTTAGAGGGGAAAAAAAAATAAGTGCAACCAAAGCACTGTAGTGAGTTTAGCCTTGACTTGAGCTGATTAAGTCATGAAGTGCACATCATGTGGACAAACCAGTTGAAGTCCTGAAGACTGGAACATGAAGCGGCTCTGTACTCTCAGAACGTTCCTTCTGCCAAAGGATAATCAGAAGCTGCTCAAAATGGAAATGAGAGCTCTAAAAACTAAGTATTTGTTTTTTCATAGAAACACAATTCATATGCATAAAATGTCATTTGTAGTCTGTATTTCAGAAATTTTTAATCATAAAACCATCTTGCTCTTTTTTTCTTTTTAAGGGGTATAGAAAGAAGAAGGCAAGAAAGAAAAGCCTGACAAAGAGGTAGGCAAGGGAAGAAAGGGATGGGGTCATAATCTCTGCTTTTATCTGACAGGTGCCTTAAATAATGTGTTGCATTTTGTAGTAACAGAATGGGTGGGACAAGACGGGGGAAAAGAATCTTAA
>JAUBOD010000290.1:4408543-4419010 GCA_032353885.1 Nothura maculosa
TTGTGACGACACTGCAGTGAATGCTAAGATAGACCCTGTTGTATTTGGCAAAAATAGTGTATAGGACAAGTGTGTGGGACATAGCACAGTGTCCAGAGCTTCAAAATAGAAATTGTACTAAAGGAAGGAGTTGTAAAATATGATGCTACATGCTGGCTTTTGTACAAGCAACAGTGGTGTTTCTTCTGAGCATGTAGCTACTCTGTTAAACATTGTTAAATGAAAGTGCAACCAAAATTTTGTTAGAACACTTCTGGTTTAAATTTAAAATGAATAAGGAATTGTATTGATTGATGTGCTTAGGACACATAAACTGAATTCTTACTAAACAAAAAAAGGAAACTAATTTAAGGCAAAAATTCTATAGGCAGTGGTGGAAGGAGGCTAGAAATATTCTTTCTTAGATTGTGGATTATGTTTAAAGACTGTTCTACTTTGAAAGTCTATTGCTGCCCTGAATGTTAGTAGGTTGCTCAGTAAGAACATGTTGAAATTTACTTGTAAATACTCAGCAGTGTTATGATATGTGCAGTAGCATAAGCACATAGTGTGTCAACTCTCTGGCACTCCTGGAAAAATAGTAGAACTTTCAATATTGTCTTAATTCCTTATATTTGTAAAAATCCCAGAGAATGTTTACTGCCATTTTTTATTTCTTAAGGTCAGTTTCACTGTAATGAGTATGATGGTTTGAGATCAAGATGGTTGAAACAGACACTAGAGTCCTTCATCCCAGCCCCTTTGATCAACTCAATAACTGTTTCTAACCTGGATGGCCGACAGATTGGAGATCTCAGTCCCGAATTATATGACAAGGTAATCATGTTGCATATTAGCAAATGGTATTTCTGCCTTCCATTTCTTGCTTTTCATATGTTATTCTCCTTATTTCAAGACCATGTAGAAATATCTGGCTTATCAGGAAAACCAGGTCACAAACAGGCTCTGGCAGAGCCTCGGTGATCACTGTATGAAGCTTATTGTGCATTTGTTCATGTGCTAGATGAAGTCAACCATTTAAGCTTGATATTGAATTCTGAAGACTTTATCGCTGTGTTCTTTGCACAATATGTAATTAGGAAGGGAGAGGAAACAAGCCTGATTGGTGTTCAGGTGGAATATACTTGTGGAGTGGTACTTCCTTTTTTTTTTTTCCTTTGATGACTCTACAAAAATAATTTTTTTTTGCCTGTAACCTGAGGAATAGAAGGAACATTCTAAATGTTTTCAAAAATGATCTGAGTAGGTCTTGATATACAGTGTTCACAAAGTATTTTTATTTTTAATGATCTTGTTTGCTCATATTGATTTTGTAGATACTGGTGGATGCTCCGTGTTCAAATGACAGAAGCTGGTTGTTCTCTTCTGATATTCATCAAGCTGCACTTAGGCTACTGCAAAGGAAAGAGTTATCTGCTCTGCAACTGCAGCTGCTAAGGTGAGAAGTGCAGAGAAGAGCTACTAAAGGAACTGCTTCTACTTAATGAAAATGATATGGGGACAGGGTTTATCATGTTTAATGGAAATAAGTGAATAGCTTATTGCAATTGCTGTTTAGGTAGAAGTTAATCTAAGATAATTTGAATATGGAAATTTTTAGGGAAGGGACAAGAGGAAATGGCCTCAAGTTGCGCCAGGAGATGTTCAGGTTAGACATCAGGAGGAATTTCTACACGGGAAGAGTGGTGAAGCACCGGAACAGGCTGCCCAGGGAAGTGGTGGAGGCTCCATCCCTGGCAGGGCTCAGGAGACGGGTAGATGAGGCACTGAGGCACGTGGGTTAGCAGGCACAGTGGTGTTGGTCTTATGGGACTCGATCGATGATCTAGAGGTCTAGAACGAGATCTAGAGCTTCTACTAACATTGCTCTGCAGTCCTCTTTACTACTTTTTTAACATAAAGGTCCACTTACAGATGTTTCAAAACAACTTGGTATTTTATCAAAATATTTTCTGTGGACACAGCTGAAATGGTTCCAGAAATATTCCCCAAGTGAAACAGAAACATGCACAGATTTTTTTAATGGCATCTTTTCTTTAAGCACCTGAAAAAGTAGCTAAGCTGGGCATTTTTTGAATGTATTTCATTTTTTTTGTTCTTCAACAGAATTATCAAGTAGGGTTCTTCACACTCTATTTGATCACAGAACTGTCAGTACTATTTACCAGCTGATCATTAGAAAATACTCGACAGAATTTGTTTTCTGGCCTGTTTATCTGCATAATTTGAATCTGCTCTTGCACGTTCTTAACTGATAGGATTTAACACCCTTTAATGTTTACAGCAAGACAGACTACTTGTTTGTAATTGATAGGTTATTACCATCTTCCAGGCTGGAGGGCTTTTTTGCCTTTCAAGAAAATCCCCCCACTAATCCAATGCAAAGCTGTAATACATTTTACTTACAAATGATGCCAGCCACAGACTAGCTTTTCTGAAACATTTGAATCACTTTCTTTTGCACAACATGCAAATCTAAGGCTTCTCCTTAATACTTTGTATACTGGAGGCTTTTTGTAAATAACAGTGATGCTTGAAGTTACTTTCTTACAAGTCTTGCATTCAGTCTCTTGAGAGTCCATGTTTTCTGATTGCTAATAACTTCCAGCTTGAAAATGAGTAAAATATTGCCCACAACTGACTTCTTTAAAAAGAAATCACAGATTGAACTAATAGTAATAATACACTATGACATGCGAAGGTTAACATGTTTTAGGAATTAGTTTAAAGTAGAATTTGACGTTTCCTTCCCAAAACAGTCTCTGTAGCCATTATAATGCCATATAGGTATTGATATAATAATAAACTTCTAAGTGCCACACGGTGATTTACCTTGGAAGAACCCATTTGTCAAAGCAAATTGCAAGAAAAAATGATATTATTTCAACAACAAAAAAGCTCTTATGAGAAGTTCCCATTGCAGCAGTTCCAGATAGGTTTGCAAGACTTGAGTCAAATAAGGCAGAAAGCTGTGATTTATAACCAAAATATGAGTATCTTATTGCAGTAATGCATCATGTCACCCATTCCCTTTGAAGAAATCAATCACATTTAAAACACTGACCTCTTTCAGTTTTCTCTTTTCAATATTTGTCATATAAAATCCAATTTGTGAACCTCTAACAAAAGAAAGCATATATCATGCAGTGAAATTTTGAAAATTTACATAAATCTCTACAGATTATAATCCTGAAAACTGTTGACAGCAAGGCCCTTGTTTTAAAAGAGGAAACATTCCTGTTGCCTCAAATCATATTTAATTGAATTGGCCCTGAATCTAGAAGAGAACTTTGCTTCTGTTGAAAGTATGGCAATAAGACAAAATGTTTTTCTTATGTAACTCGAACTAAAAGGCTGCTAATTTCCTTTTCTGTCACCATGGGTCTAAGTAGTTAGGTAGGTTCAGCAGTCTGTTGTTCTATGCATAGGGGTTTCTGGAGCCTGCAAAATGAATGGCTAGATTCAAGATGTAAAGATGACGAATATTTGGCATAAACTTAATAAGTGGTATAATTGTGCACTGTACATTTATTCTACTTGTCATCTGATCACATTAGAAGGAATTCACAATACTAATGAAGCCCCAGATCCTTTGTGTAAGTGAAAATAAGGAAATGATGAAATCACTTTTATGGCCAATGTACAAAATTGTAAGTAAAAGATTATGTTTGAGTCTTGGCTCTGGTACTTTGATAGTATTTGCTAAGGTTAAACCAATGCACTAGTGCAGCTACACTGCATCTTATTGGAGTCAGTTTATGCAGAATTAATCCTGATATATCTGTTCAGATTATCTTGTGCTCATGGACATTTTTCTCCTGAGTTCCCATACTTATTTTGTAAGGATAAATCTGTATCCTAGAAATTTTGCTAAACTTAATGTAATAAATATTGTGTCATTTGAAGATGAAGCTTAAACTATATGGGCAAAGCATTAGATTAGCTGTAGTACCTAAACATTCAAAGAGGGAGTATATAGACACTCAGAGGAAAATGGAAAAGGGAGTTTTGTTTTCATTTCTGTCAAGTGACTTTCAGCCCCAAATTTGGCTTTGTCTGTTTTCTTTTGGTTATGGAAATGTCTCCCTTGCAATTTGCCTTTCTTGCATATTTTTAAGCAGATTCACTTTCAGGGGAAGCTGGGGAAATCACAGAGGAAGACAGGGAAGAAAAAGTATTTTTGCAATGCAGTGTGATTTATTTAATAGATTGAAGCTTCAAAGAAAGTGGATTCCAATGAAGTGTTGAAACCATTTCAACTATCTTGCTACTCCAGTCTGAATAAAATTTGAAATGTAAATAAGCAGCATAAATACTGCAGAGCAAATTATAAGCAGTGAGGGCACCACTGCTTTGAAGGAAATGGAGATTATAGTGATTGTTAATGTCATAACCAAAGCGTCCCTGCTGGGTGCTATAATATAAGCACACCCTGCAAATCCTGTTATTATTTGGAGTGTTCATGCAGAAAACAAATTGCAAAGTAAGTGAGGAATGGCCGTTTCCTGCTACCAAATGCTAGCACAGAATGCAGCAGTCTTAGTAAATGAATTTATCAAGGGTATCAATTCTCTGACAGAAAATAAACTTACAGTTAAGATTGAATGCATTAATAACTTCATGGGAAATCCCTTACAGGTGTTGTGAGCATTCCTAAGCTAGTTACCATAGCTGAAAGACAGAGTTAGGGTTCAGCTTGAAGTGAAGAACAGAAGAATGCAAGTCAGGAAGATCAGGGAAGGTGTTCGCACGACCGTCACGCTTTTCTGTACAACAGCTCACATTAATTAAAGACTTGTAATCGGCATGCAATAGAGTTCTGGTCCAGAGGAGCTCAGACTAACTTGTAAACATGTGCAGTGTCTGACCTGCTCCCTCCCGCCCTCACCTTCCCGGGAGCTCCTCCAAGGTGGATTCGGTAGGTGCAGGTGAGCGCACACGGTAAGGGGCGTGCAGGGGGTTCTGGTTGCAGAAGAAACATGAAGGATCCTGAATACACTGCACTGGGAATTACTGGTGGCAAAACAAGCCTACACCTGGTTTTTATTTTCTTAGTTGATTTGTTTAGAGCTGTATGTGTTCTCATCTTCTCAGAACTCAGGGTTATATTTGGATTGAGAAAGTAGGGAAGTACTTTTCCTGGTGAATGAAAAGTTCGAATCTCAGCATTGCTTATAAATATAAGGAACTATAGCTGTCCATTACATATTTAGCTTCTGTTGTATCCTCCGGGCAAGTGAGTGCCATGGCAAGGTATAATGAATAGGAGCTTTGTTTTGCTTTGAATGTCAGTCATAATATGGTATTTGAAACTGCTGATTCCTTCTTGTGAGAAAAGGTTACCATAAATTATTTCTATTTATTGCCAAAAGTTTTGGAGGGGAGCAGGAGAGGTTGTGCATACATTTTACTTGGAAGAAAAACAAACACTTCAAATATTCTGTATTTATTTTTCTAAATAATGGAAACTTAACCCATTAATGTTAAGTGTAAGTGAGCAGTTGCTGTGCAAGTGCCTTTGTGAAGCTCTTGAGCCCTTACTGCCTTGGTGCATCAGTCCTTGGCATCACACGAGTAGAGACTGAAAGTATAACAAAGCTTGTGTTACAAGAAACTCTCTTTTACGTGATATATAAGGATTAGGGACATGGTCTCACAGAATAATTCACTTCCTCATCCCCCAAAAGAACATCTTTTTCATGTGATGTATACTAAACACTGTAGCATATTCAATAATTCAGGGAATTACTGGGGAAAAAAATGCTCTTTCCTCACATACTCACTGCTACTTTTATATAAATTTTCATTGAAATTTATTTTTTGAGATCTATATAGAAATGTAATTACAAAGCTGCACCTACTTTTTATTCAGCTTGCTGTTAATTGTTTATTTACTTATTTGTTTGTTTAAGACAGAGGGAAAGATTGTTGTCTCTGAGTAGGCAGAATACCACTGTTCCATTAGTAACATTAATGCATCACCTAGTGATACAGTAGAAGGAGTTTAATTTATTTCTTGCATTAAAATTCTCCCTTCTTGAATTATGCTGCACATTTATACAGCCAAGTGTACGTAGTCTTAATTTAGATGCATTGTTGCGGTGTACACATGGAATAATAATAGATATCTCATACTGTAATTTTGTTACTGCATATAGCCATACATTTTTCATGTATGTGGCTTTGGCCACTGCTGGTTTTGGTGTTATAAAAGGTAACTACTCATCTCCTATTCCAACCTCTGCCAGCCCGATCAGCAGACTCCTTTCACGTAAGACAGTCCTTGCAGTTAGTTGCCTCTCTTGTAACCTTTTATTTTTTATAATTTCTTTTTCTTCTCAGGAAGATGTTTCTGGCTGTTAGTAATTTCCCCTCTCTCTCTTTCCATCTCCCAAATACTTTAAAAAGTGCCAGAAAAATATTAGCATAAATGAATGAGTGGGGAGGAAAAATCTGTATTGATTAAGACAAAGAGCTTTGTTGGCACACACTCTTGTAATGAAGTAAAAAGGAAGATACTTTCAATCAGCCAGTTGTGCTGTGTAGGTAAAGGGACTCTACTTTTGTTTTTGCTTTGTTACTGATGAAGAAGAAGATTCAGCCTGAATGCTCTCAGCAAAGGCAGGAAAGGCCTGCAACGAAGAACTGGCTTTTTCACTCAAGGTTGCTTGAGTTTTTAGTGTCTAGCATTAGGAAGACAGGACAGGAGGACATGGAGAAAGGAGAAATATTTGTCCCTTCAGACTTTTTGTGCCTCACATTTCCATCTGCAAGTCTGGGAAACTGGCAGTAAGGAGCTCCAAGGGGTCTTGTTCTAGGGCACTGGAAGGCCCTAGAAGGGCGGGCTTGGAGCTGAGGTAGCAGAAGGGAAGAGGTGGTTTGAGGAAGGAAGTACATCCTTATGGATGGAGAAGGATAGAGGCACGCAGGGAAGGGGGCAGAATCATGATGAGCATTACTGCTCTGCCATGTTAACTCTTTCCCTTGATTTTTTCCCCTCTTGTCCTCCTGCTGTGGACAATTCAATTTATTTAGTATTTTGTAGTCATCCAGTCCATTAGTTCCAATAGGAGCTCATTTGAACAGCAACTGTTGAACGAATTTTTTTTTTTTTTGTGAATTCCTTTTTAATCACTTTCCACCAGGAAAAGCTGATGGTTACATAGAGTGCTGTTCAGGGTGTCTTGCCAGGCAAAATGTTTTCCACCCTTCATGGTTAGTTATCCCTCAGGATAAAAATGGTTAGGTAGCCACTGTACATGGATATTGTACATGGAGTTTTCATTTGAATTTAATGCACTCAAATGTGCCATAGTTGCTCTATATTGTTTCTCAAACCACTGTACTGACTGTATGAGTCTTTATTTTCTGGAGAGACTTTGCAGATAGAAAAGAAGATTCTTTGCCAAGAGCATGGTGCCTGAAACTAGTGGAAAAAGAGCCTTGGATCTGGTTCCTATTCCAATAAACAGCTATTTATTTTATACTAAAACAATAAAAAAACTGTTTGACTAAAACAGTGGCATAGCCTTGGAACAGGAACTGGAGCAGAGGAGTCTTGTGCTTCCAAGTAAGTACCCCAGAAAGCTCTCTTGAGAAACAGGCTACCTTTTGTCTTTGTGCATTTCAGTAGTAGGTGAACCTCCACCTTTTTTCCCTAAGTAGGATTTTAGCAGAGAGATGGGAAGTGCCTTTATTTGAGAATGAAGAATAGACTCTAGCTACAGCACAGCTGTATTTTGGGATGATGTTTGAATCTCCTTATAGGGAGAAGAAAAAGCAAATTCTGTTGTGGCCTCACCTGTTCTTCTGTCAGAGATATTTTTAAATAAGTAGGCTCTCTTTTAACAACTTCCCATTTTTAAGCCTTTGATAGTGTCCTGTGAGAAACTTGAATCCTAATCAAGTGATCCATGATTCCGTGATCAAGTGCACTTTCTTTTTATACTTAAGGCAAAACCTTTAAGATCCAGACCGTATGACTAATGTGTCTGGACTCTTTTAAGAGGAAAAAGAAATCTATGATGTCTTTAGTCAGTAAGAAAATAGGATGTAAGATAAAAAGAAACATGTTTTGAGATATTCTACTTCTCGAGTAGCTTATAAAAGGGTTGATAATTTTATTCTGGTCAGACATTAACTAGGTTAGTGAAAAGAAATGCTTCTTAGTTGCCAAAAGATGGCACTGTTGAAGTGCTGCATTGTTTCAAACTTGCCCTAAAACCAATTTAATCTTTACTTTAAAAGGGAAAATGGTTAAATGAGCAACTGTGACCCTTCAGGTGGTGTGCAGAACATACACCGGAGCATGAGAGGAGTGGGCTGGACATGCAGATGCTTGCTATAATATGAAATAGTGAACTATAATGCTCACATATAAAATGGATTTTTAAATCCATTTATTATATGCCTGTTTTTAAAAGAATAGTTGAGACATTAAGACTTGAAATCATTAAAAACTAACAAAATGGCAATCTGTCATGTTGTTTAACCTTCTTTCAGGGTGAAAAAAGTCCCTTTGGGGATTCTAGATAACTGCATTTTAGTTGGTTGTGAAATTGTTTGAGTTTTAAGTCATTATGTGGCTCTAGAAAGATCTTTTTTGCTAAGGTGCTAAACAAACTTGTTCTTCTGGGTTTTTTTGTGGTTATTTTTAGCATCTTATTCCTCCATTGTAAAGTTTTAAGTACATCCTGAGGGGAAAAATGTTTTCCCAATAATATATTGCTTTGAAAAGCTTCTTAAGTATTCTTGCAGGGTGAGGAGCTAGCTTACCTTAATACATCTTTTGTACCTCTGAGTCGTGTGAATGGATGTTGCCCCATGCAGCTGGTGTGGGGACCAAACTCTGAGGCTCCTCAGCCCATCACCGCAGCGTCACCCTGCGCCCTTCAGCCCCGCACTGCTGCCTTTGGATTGTGCAGCTGAGCCCTGGGGGTTTCCCGAAAGCCAAGAACACCTTAACTGGGGATGGCAGTAACGGTGACATTGGAAACAGCCACCCAAGCAGCTGTTGCTGAACCTGGCAAGATGGGTAGATACATTGATTAACCTTGCAGTGTGAAGTAAATCTCTCACAGATGCTTTAATCGGGGACTTAGGTCCAAAGTTAAGGTGAAGTGAGTGACCTGACCTGTTGGGGTCATGGTCCAGTGAAAATTCTCATGCTGAGTAGTCTTAGAGTTGGTCTGTTTCTCAAATGAGATTTTAAAGATTTGTTTGAGATTATGATGATTTTCCTTTAAATCACTGCCTCAACCTTCTGTTGTTGCGCAGTGCATTTTAAAGCATGATATCTTTTCTTGAACCATTTTTACCTTATATAAGTTAAAGACACTCTTTTGGGTATCTTTTTTTTTTAACCCTGTAGCTGTATCTACTTGTTTGGTATTTTTCTTTCCCACTTTCACTTGGTTTCTCACTTGTTTTCTCACTTGCTTGTTTAAATTTTCACATAGTTTCTGATACACGTAAGAAAGTGGTTGTCATGATCAGCTTGTATCTGTAAAGTTATCAGGTATCTTACAAGTTAGTTGTACTGCTTTGGGATTCTGCTGGAGAGAGGAATCTTGGTTGTCATGTAAATGTGTTTCCACATTTACAAAGCAAGTGGCTGCTCTCTCATAATTTCACATTCCTGTTTATATAGAAAAGATGTAGAGGGAGGGGGAAATGATTATCTGGAAAGATACCAAGTTGGTGGTTTCCTTTGTGCAGTGAAGATTAGCTTATCTGTATCACAGAGAATTTATACTTCATCTCTGTTCTCTGAGTCCTATTGCAAAAGCTAAAAAACTGTCAGAAAGAGAAGAATACTTTGTGATTACCAGGGCTGACCTGGGTCTAAGGAGAGGAGCATGAAGAGCACATTTGTCTTGCTGACTTGCACTTCACCTTTGGGAAGGGTGACTGCTGGATCTTCCTGCTTCTCCTAGTTCCTCCTATATGAAAAGGGATTTTTTTGTTTGTTTTTTTTTCCAAGGAATTACGCTGCTCAGAAAACAGTACTTAGGTATTCTAGTCTTCAGTAATGCTTCCAGGGACTGTTGTAGTGCAAACAGGGAGGTAAGTGTTCCTTAGAAGGAGTAACTAAACTTGAGCTTCTGCCAACAATTTCTTCCTCCTCCTCTCCTTGTTTCCCACAACAGCAGCAACAGTCGTGGTAGTGGCCTTACCCCGAAACTGGGTGCTCCCTTCAGTATTGCTAATGATGCTGGTTATGAAGTAATTATTGTCTTTGTGTGCTAATGTTCAGCTGTGTAATCCTCTTGGTGTATGAATGAGGGGCTGCCTACTGGTGAGCTGCGTTGACAAGTGTTTTCTCATTGCTTGTGTTTGCCTAAGTTGTAGTTTTGCCTAAGTTGTAGTTTTGCCTAAGTTGTAGTTTTGCCTAAGTTGTAGTTTTGTTGTCTTGCTTCAGGATACCACTCTGACTGTGGTATCTGATGACCTTTGTGTTGTTTAGCT
>JAUBOD010000290.1:4456166-4468373 GCA_032353885.1 Nothura maculosa
TTTTACCGTGGGATATTAGAAAAATCCTGTTGAGAAATAGATTTGTCTCTTGACTTATTGCAATACCAAAAAAAAAAAAAAGGCTTTGATGTGAGATGTGCAATGGATTTAACTAATTGAAAAGAAATTTTTGCTATTGTATTGCATTTCAGACTTGAGTTTGGTTATAGCGGTGAGAGAAAAATCATGTATGGAGATGGAGAATCAGTAGTAAAAATATAATAAAGAAAGCATAGTGGAACATTTAATACTGTGGATTTTATTTTGCTTAATTACATAAGTAATACAACAATAAAATTAGCACAATACCTGATGAAAATTGATGTCTCTATATGCATTAAAATTTCTGTCTGCCAGCTGCCGAAGCAGTGATGCCCATTGAATTTGTCACATTGAACTTAGGATCAGATCTTTTGTTCCTAGGCCATAATTTGAGCTGTGCAATTTACTTAAAATGAGAAATTACATGTTACAGCATCAGGTATGTCCAGTTGAAAGCACAAGTTGCAAAAATCAGCATCACAAGGATGTAATGTCCCTATATACTGATTTAGATATAGGTGACCTTCAAGGAAATTTAGAAATCTGTTGCTGTACATAGGTGAAATATTGGATGAGTCAAACCAAACACTGATTCCAAACACAGCAGTACTGTGTCAGCGCTAAAAGTTTTGATAAAACCATCCCTCCAAACTTTGACTTCTGTTTAGCAATTGGTCCTAAAATTTCTTCTTTATTTCTATTGATTCTTCCCTGATTAGAAGGGACGACGAGTTCATCTTTGTCTTTTTTTACATTATTAAGTTGTGTCTAGAATTACATATTATTTATGCAGATAACTGCACTATATTACTTAAAGTCAGAGAATGCACCAAACATGATTATAAACTATATTAAAATTCTACCATTGTCATCATTTGACAATCCCAAAACAATATGACAATATGCTAAAAAATATAATAACCTGTAGTCTGTTCTGTTAAGAGTGTTCCTGTTAGATCCATGCAGTTTTGGTCCAGCTTTTTTTTTTTTTTTTGTCTGTTTGTATGCTGACATAACACTTAACAAGTGATAATATATAAACAAGAGAATGCTTTGGGCAAATAGACACCCACTGTTGAATAAGTCCTTAGCAGTTTGCGTTAAAAATAAATAGAAATGCAAACTGGAATAGAGTATTTATTTTAACAATGGGAATTTATCACTGGTAGCATTCCCAGATGTTTCAGTGTTAAATAAGTGGCTTTTAAAATACACTTGTTCAGAAGTTTTAAATAGTTTATACATTTTGCTAATAGTACCAGAGGGAAAGGCAGTAACAATTAGCAGTTCTTCACAATATTGAGAAATTGTGTCTGCATTACTTGATTAAAAGTTGCTGGCTCAATGCAACCACATGTCTTTTTACCCACTGACAAATGTAGTCATACAAGGCAAAAGAAGCCACAAAATTTTCCACTGCTCCTGGTGTATTAGTTTATATTGAAAAAGACCATTTTTTTCAAGGCACAAAGCAGATCTAGATTCTGTACTTGCATTGGAAATTCATACTAGAGAACTCTACCTGACATTGGGCTACTAAATATCCCCTGTATGTGCATAAATTCCAAAGTGGATTAAAAAATCATCGTTTTCAAAACCTGCTAAATTTCCTTTATTTTCCTGATAGAGTCACATCTCTTGATTTGTCTTCCAAAGCCATCCTTGAACACCAGGCATAATCCTGTTCCTTCCTCTTCCCAAACTTTTTGTGATGTTTAAACTTTTGTGATGTGGTCGGTAAATATATGGTTCAAGGGACCAGTAATAAAAAAGGAACAGCTTAGGTCCAAATTTGAGGTTCAAGGCAAGCTCAGCTCATTAGCAGTGGCACACTGAAGAGCTATCAAATAATAATGAGCAAAGCAAGGTGAAAACAAAAAGCAACATTCACAAATACTCTGTTGAATAAATGTAGATTCAGTTTCCTCTTTGATTCAGTTTTGCATTCACACCCTTACAGCAAAAAGAGGGAGAATAATAAAAGCACTGAAAATATTTAGGCAAGTTTGACTGTGTCTTGTGTTCATTATGAAAGTGGTGGTGTATTTTGTTAGGCCACCTATTTAAGGGTGCTCATCCTGCATAGTCATTCTGTTAAGTCATTCCATGATTTAGACTACTAATCGTACAGGGAGAATATTAAATGTCTGAATAAATGCCTTAAAGATATTTCTGAGGAAGGTCATGTGTTGTAATGCATTTTCGAAATAGGTGTGATATATAACGCTTGACAGAGACAAAATTAATAAAACGTCTCTCTGAGCAACAGCAACATCAAAGCAGTAAATCCAGTGAACGAATTACCCATTGCTCATTGTCCATCCTGCACTAAGGAGCTTACATCCATTTATTTGAGGATAAATATCCAGATCACGAGAGACAACATCACAGTTGTGCAGAAGATAAACTTGTAAAAGCAGGTATGGGATTTGTGAGTTCAAAGGTTATTTTTCTCCTCCTTTTTTTTCTGAAAGTGAATATGTAACTTTAGGCAAGTCTGTTAAATTTCTTGCTATTTCACTGTTCCCTCTTTGTCATAGAGAATGATAACATCTGTACTGCATGAAGGCTGCATTGCTCATTTAACCAGTTAAGTTTGTACAATCTTTTATATTCTTGTGGCATCTCCATCACAATATCTTGCGGCAAAGCCTCATTCTTTTTATTGACACAAAGGTAAAGAAGGAATTTATTGTAGTGGCAAAATAATGTATCCTGTTATAGTAACTCAGAAAGAGTGGCAACTTGATGTGTAGGCATGACGGATACACCAATGTTTGCACTGCAAAATTGCAAATAGTCCTTTTTAGAATTTACCTACCACACAGAAGTTATTCAGGTTGCAAGTATTTCCCTTTCCTTTCACACAGAACCTTAAGTCAAACATGTTAATATCTTTGAGTTATCTGACTTCATTGGGGAATAGGTTGCATTTATTGTATTTTTTTCCACACTTGTCAGAAAGGCACTGGAACCATTTGCATCAGTCCCTGTGCTTTGACTCAATTTTTCTTCTGACTGCCCTAGGAAATACTTCTTAACCAGGTCAGCTTACTACAATAAAAAGTGCTGAGAAATATGCCATTAAACCCGCTAGTTAACCGCAGCGTGTGCAGGACTAGTGTGAGTTCAGCAACATAAAAACTGTTCACATTGTGTTCCATTCTTGTTTGAGTAAGTCTGATTGTGTCTTACATACAGAATACCTTATTTAATACAGAAATAAGGACTTGTCCTTGGAAGCCCCTTAGCGAAGTCTGTGCTGCTCCCTTGTTGTCAACTATTCAACAACACCAGAATGTTTCCGGGATTTTAGAGATTCTAGATTCCTTAGAGATAAAATTTGCTAAGATAAGGAGTGCTATTTAGGCATTGTGATGGCCCTACCCAATTCTTGTTGTTTCCTGTGCTTTCTGAATGGAGAGTAATTGAGTTACAGCCATTTACGAAGGTGTGTGTCAGGGGCCCAAGGACACCAATAGGCCCAAAGCCAAGGGTTTGGCAGCCTACGCTGGAGGCCAGCTCTGATGCAATGCACATGTGTGACCATGCATTAGCCCCAGGTGAAAGGAGTTGGGAAACAGCTGGGAGAGACTCAGTCAGGGATCTTGCCTGGGACCTGTGTTTGACTCAGGCTCCTACTTTTGCCTAAACTATATTGTAGGTAGACCTGTGCAAAGCCATGTACTTTGCTGATCCCAGCTTTGCCCTGCTTGTTAGACTCTCCAGCTTGACTTGGACTTGTCTTATCACTATGGTCTTGCCTTGTGATAATTGAACTCTCAGCTAATTGTGTTTAATGTTGTTGGTGCTGCTCTCCTCTTTGGCTTTTGGGCCCTTGCTGATTGCCTAAGCACCTGATGCCCTTTCCTTTCCTTAGCAGAGCAGCTGTCTATTGATGCAACCTGATGAGGCAAACTACAGTGACTGTAATGTAGGAGCTTGGAGGGAGTTTTGCAGAGCTTCAGGCAGTTAAATAACAAAGCCACCCTAAGAACAGACAGACATTCTGTACCCAAGAAATTTGCCAGCAAGGGTGATGAAAGTGACGCTATTAACGTGAGGGCTTGCAGGCAAACAGAGACGTAGTAGAACAGGGCTTCAAGGAGGCAGAGGAATGTGCTCTCAGCTTGGATGCAAGAGCTAGACTTGGATTGTGACAAGACTCCGGCTTCATCTGAAATCAGTGGTTTTTTTCTGCTAACGTAAATGAAGGTAGGATCTTACCCTGTAGAATTGGACGGATGTGGATGTTTTTAGGAGGCTGAACTACAAGTCTTTCTGCTATATTTCCTCCATTTACTTATTGAAGTGCAACATATGGCTAACTTTTCTGTTGGCTGGTGGTCTGTTAACGAAGCAGCCACTTGCAATAATTATACTTCCTTCTCCAAACTCCCTGATTTGGCAAGTTGATCCCAGTATTCTGGGAGAATACAAAGTTTTTGTTGTTGTTATTTTTTGTTTTCTAGTGCTCATCATACATAAAAAAGTCATATTTGGATTGGTTGGCAGTTAAAAGTGCAATTAAATATTTCAGAAATTGGAAGAACTTTTGGATACATGCCTTTCATTTCTTGTTGGTCTTTATGTGTGTGTGTGTGTGTGTGTGTGTGTGTGTGTGTGTGTGTGTGTTTTTTAAGATGACAGCACAAACAAGTTTAATATTTCATTTAGATGGTGCCAGCTGTCCATTGTGAATGTAAATGATGAGCCAGTAGAACTGCATGGTTGCCTTGAACAAATATGTGAAATAGAAGGGTGTTGTTACATTCTGCAGGTGCTTCTGTTGTGAGAGTCTTTTCACTCAGAAGACATTTAGCTGATATTTTGTACAGCTAGTCAAAGAATGCCTTTAGGCTATTTGAAAGTTTCCATAGAAAATGAAATGCTTTGCCAGAGTTTGCTGCAAAACATTATTTTGTAAAATAGGGCTAATTTTGGCTCTCTTCGTGGTGATAATTTCAGATCTCTGCCTCTTATATTCTGTTTGTTGCTTCTTTTATTCTTTTTTGGAACTATATACAGTACTTCTGAGGTTTAAAAAAGAAGTAGATATTTTTCCACATCCCAGGATGCAAACATACAGTGTATTTAAGTCTGTAGCAGAAAGCCAGATAGAGAAATGTTAGGAAAAAAAATCAGTCTCTTTACCCTCTACTGTATAGGAGTGAGGGGAGGGTGGGGGGATCAGGAGAAAAAAGAAGGGGAAAAAAAACCCTAATCTCAAGCCTTTGATTCAGGTGAACTTTTGACTGATTTGTTGCATTCAAGAAAGTCTTCCTTCTTATCACTTCTTGTTACAGAAATATGGTTATTTTTCTTCTCGCTCCTGTCATTCCTTTCCAAGGCAGTCCACTGAGCTTTTCAGGACTGTTTTCTTAGCTTCTTTCTTAGCTGTGAATACACCAGAGAATGCATTGGAAAGCTATGCACTTCTTACCTTATTCGTATATTCCAGTTCTCTTATTCTCCACTCTTGTCTCATGGATGGTTGGATGCTATCCAGGTACCAGTAACATGCTGGCAGTCAAACAGATTGGCTTAGTAGTACAGAGTTTTTGTTTGTTTGTGTGTTTTTTGGTGATTGGTTTTAGGAATATTCAATTTGGGATGTTTCTGCAATGTTTCTAATGTTAGTAGTCTTATAGCAGACCTGGACCATGATACAGCATAGAAATGTTGTAACTAGAGCACTCTCCAGGCAGCCCTTTTCCATCAGGGTTTTGGAGAGTCCATAGGTTTGATAGCCATGTTTCTCTGGCACAGCTAGACCTGTTTTCATATATATATATATATGAAAACATATATATTATATATATATAAAAATGAAGATATATTCGAGATTTCATATATATATGAAAGTAATCTTCATGAAGTGAAGATTACTTCTTATTCTAGACTTTTAAGGTCAGCGTCATTGAAGAGTTTGTCTCTTGTGTTTGCATGTTAATGTATACTTATCCTCACAGTGGTACACTTTACACCTTCTACATCTGCTCAGGACTGTTCTGAGTTGGAGAAGTCTCCAGTAGATCTTTAATCTTAAATGAAATAAAACTATAGGTGAAGAAGCAAGGGTAGATTTATTGTTAATCTTCAAATGCTCAAGGTGCGGTGTTAATCTCGGAAGGGATTTAGGTACTTCACCAAATCTTCTACTTTAGTTTAATGTTTCCTTTGTGATTTGCCCAAGGCCACATAGAAACTCTGGGAAGGTACCTAACAAAGAATACTGGGAGGCCATTGGTCTCCCAGTAAGATGTTAACCAACTGGACCATCCCTGCTTGTGCTAAATGACAATATGATGGCTTGTAATACTGATATTTGGATAAGTTTGTGATAAAAGGATATGCAAACAGTAAAATGGAAGCTCACATTCATAGGTTAGGGTGATGAAACCTAAAAAGCTTTCAGTTCAGAAAAAATACTCAATTTGAAGATAGTTTATCTTCTTGTTGAGTAACACATCATTGCACAAGAACCATTTACAAATCTGTAAAGAATACATATTAACAGAGTAGCCAACCGCATTCTTAGTCATGCGAAACAGCTTAAGGTCCTTATATATGTTATCCTACTTCATGGTGCCCTTGGTCATACTTTTAATTGGATAGTAGCTAAATCAAAGTAACATCTTTGGAAGTGGAGAGTGGGAGAATCATGAGCAGGGGAGAAAGTAGTCACGCAGGTTTCTCCTCGGGTAATAGCAACGCCCACCTAGCGTTAGAATAGCAAGTGCTTAGAGCTACTTTCATCAGTGCTGAGCATTGGACTGCGGTGCTTCTTAATGAAAGTTTAAAGAGAAAAGTACTTTCCTATGAATTTCAGAGTGTTGTTGTGTTCCAGTAAGCGCGTGAGTGTTAAACCTGATGGAATGGAAACACAAGTATGTGTGCCACTTGCCATGCATGATGTGAGTGTTCATAGTCCTAGTTTGTGCTCCTGACTTCTGTCACAAAAGTGCATGCCAAGAGGCATGAATATTCTCTTTCTGGCTGCTGCATGAAGGTGTTATTTTGCACACCGTCCTGGCCACTTCATAACTGAAAAGAAGGCGAGCTGGTATAAGTTGTCTGGGATTTGGCATTTATCTGCTACTGCCATAACATGTCAGTGCTATAAAAGGTCTAAAGCCTTATGAGCTGCAGGAGTGTTCAGGTTATGAGACTAAACCTCATTGACCCTCAGTTCTCTTTAGTTCTTATAGCTCAGTGATTTGTGATCCCACAAGCAGTGTGCAGACCAAATGTCTCTATTTACACGCCTTTTCCTGTGAAGAGAGAGAGAGGCCTGGTCCTGAAGCTGCAGGCTGTGTAGTTAGGGGAGGAAACAGTGGGGGAGGCTGGTCCTGTTGCTGTTTTGCTCAACACAAAGGTTCAATTTCCTTGACAAATGATGGACACTGCCTCCAAAATTGGAACTCTGATCCCAAAGGGGCCCTGTGTTATTATAACATAAAGAATGGTTATTAAACTGTCAGAGGGTTAATAGTTTCATCTTAATAATCTTGATAGATGGTGCACATTTCACCAGAGCTCCAAAACCCCACAATGAGCTTTAAAATATTTTACTATTGGCTTGTCCTTCATTTCCCAAGGAAGTCTAAGGAGAAGTGTTCTTGCTAATAAATTCTTTATCATAACTTAGCTGGTTTTCCCCTTATAGAAGGGAAATACATCCTTTGCTGTGCTACCTGATTAATTGATCTAATTTTATCGGGAAAATTAAATTCTCTTCTTTATCTGTGGAGTTATTTAAAGACGTCTGAGCAAAATCCCAGCACATGAGCCTGAGGACTATTCTGCATAAGTGTCTCCATGCTTTATTAACTTATTACTTCTTAAATGATTTGTCTGAAGGATTCCTTTCAACTTTGAGGCCCATTTATCTTCTAGTCTCAGGATTTTCAGGATGAAAAATGAGATGTCAGATGTGACTTACTCTGAGAACCTAAGGAATTCATATAGGATAACTTTTACCTGTACCTCTAAATGCTTTCGGAAGTAAGTAACTTGTACAACTTCGGTCTTATGACCAAAACGGATATCTGAATAGCCTTAAAAAACTAAAAGCCACTGTATTCTCAGCTGAAGTATATTTAATATATTATTGATAATTGGGGAGGGAAAGAACTAACAAGTAAATTTGTATGTAAAGATGCATGAGAGTTGATCCCTGTAATTGTAGTCTACAACTGAGAATTAAGATAAAAGAGAGACTTAGCAATTTCCAAAGCAGAAGCAGTGCTTTGCTTCTCTTGGCTTAGGCTTGTATCAGAAAAGGAGCATCTCTCCAGACTTGCGGAGCTGATGAAGGTGCACAAGAATTCAGATTTTTCTTTATCGGTAGCAGTTTCCCAAACTAAACTATGCTGAATCCAGCAACCCGAAGAGAGATTCTACCAAGTTGACTTAGTCTGTTCTAGTGTGGCCATCCATTTAAGGCACAACAGCTTGCAGAGAGATGGGCATATAAACTTTCATGCTTTAGGTCACAAGCCAATTAGCAATTGTCTGTGCTTAGGAAAAAATACTCCCTCAAGGGTTGTATTTTTGCTAAACCATGTTTCTTGTGAAGTTTCTTGTGCTTTCTGGTAGAGAATATCCTCAAAGATAAGGTCTGAGGCTGATAGAGCAGTTCTGACAGTAGGGCAATGATAGTGCCTGGCACAGGACTATATTCCTGCATGCAGTTCCTAATGAGATACGAGATTATACTGGTAGACCTGGAGAGGTAAACCGAACATTGCTTCCTGGCTCAGCTAGAAATGGGCTTGCTTTTGTTTCCTTGGATTTCTAGACTTCTGTTCTTACTTTTTATTTTTAATAAAATTTTAACTAGAATTTCAACCTCCACACTTTTATAGGGAAGTTAGCATTTAGCAGCTTTTTGACATTTTTGTATAGCATTTTTATGTTACTCCAAAGAATTCAGTAATAAGAGAACTTTAGCTAATAGGTGGTTAGCTAATGATAGTGGTTGATCAGTTTTATCAATTCTTCACACAAAAGGCGTTAAAGGATAAATTGCCATCTACTAAAGCAAAGTAGATTATGACAATAACAGAGACAACAACATACTGGGAGACAATATAAGCTATAAATCTTGAAGCAAGGCATTAAAAGATATGTAGAAGCCTTTTATTCATTGCCTAGACAGTGGCTGTAAAGATAAAAATCAGCTAAAGAACAGAAAACAGAAATTACAAATGCTACAGATTTCTATTCTTAGAGACTTCTTGTTCATGAATCAGTGCTCTCATGTTTTATTGCTTCTGTCAGATTAAGCACTCAATATTTGTACATAAAAAAATGAAATGTATGTATTTTACAAGACTAAATATAAGCATGGAAAAGTCTGCATTATTATGAATAAATTGATTCAATGATCAGGCATAGCTTTATTTGATATAAACTTGAGGGGAACAAGGTATGCAATGGTCATGGTGATATCATTCCTATCTTTAGAAAAAGTGCACAGAAGTATCCTAAAGGTAACAAGCACATACAGTTTGGAGAACTACCTTATAGTAAAATGGAACAAAATAACGTGTTCTGTCCTTCACTGTCAACATGATGACTTGTAAGCCTTCTTTTTCTCTGCATCTTCCTCCTATTATTATCATCCTGTCTGAGCTAACTGACCTACGACAGATGACAAATACAAGATAGTTCATGGGCAAAAATCACACTAAAAATGGATATATTGTGAGAGTACAGTAACCTGCTATGCTGAATTTATGAAGCTAAACAGAAATGAAAAGCTTTCCCCTGCTGCGTCCCGCTGGCTACTCCGTACCCTAAAAAAGTTCACAACTCTCCACGTTCTTGATTCAGTTAATACAGAAGGAGTCTTCCTTGTACTGGACCTTTCTGGATGAAAAATGATGATGATGTAACAACAGCAGCGGGAACTGATTGGTTGAATCTGTGATGGAATATCTTATTCAACACCACAACAAACGTAACACAATCTTCCTGGCTGTTTTCCTAGCGTTTTTGATTCTTACACTGAGGTTTTTGTTTCTCTCACTGAGGTTTTAGAGGTTTTCTTAAAGTGTGAATCTATTAAACCTCAGGTTAGAACGGCATCTTTACTCAAGAGAGAAATTAAACAAATGCTAAATGTTATTCTTTCTGCCACAGATGAGTGGAATGGTAATTGCATCTGCTTAGTTCTGTCCTGTTCTCATCATAGCACTTAAATGTTGCATATATTTGGGGACAGAGTTGTTTGAAGGTATTGATAAAGGAATCAAATGGCAATAGTTAGGTTAGTTTAAAACTAAAGTTGTGAGAATTTTACTCATGTTGTCCAAGGTGCTTCTAATGGAAAGATGGTGTTTGAGACTCTAGCTACTCCTTGAAACATATAGCGTGGCTTAGTGAATTCTTTTTCTTTATTTATTTTTAAGTCTAGAGCTGGTAACTCAATGTCTGTAGCTACTATTTTTTCTATAATTTGATCTGCAGAAAGTGTTATTATCACTTTTCTGAAGTACTTTTCAGGAAAATAAGGTTCGATTTAAAAAACATAGTACCAATTTTAAGCAATTTGTTAGTTTATCTCAAGTATCATATTACATCAGGTCATGGGGAACCACATTGAATTGCAGATTTGGAACACAGGCAATAGAAAAATCCAAATTATCAAATATAACTTAGAGGAGCTTCAAGTGTTTGTGTATTGTGGAGAGTGAATGAAGCACATGTTATCTCCTTCTTGGGCCTGACTGTAGCTTAGCTAAACCTAAAGCTATGGACTACTATATTTAGTTAGGTGCATTTAACAGTTGCCATGTCCAGAGGTTGCCATCCAGATGAAATGAGTGGAACTTTGTTTCTAATTGATAGATGCAATAGCATGTTAAAACAGCTGGCTGTGACCTGTTGAGAAATATTATGTGGTCATTATTTTGTAGTGTGGTTGGCAAGGTGAAAGTGTAGCATCTTGAATTCATATTCAGTGGTATTCTATCTAACAGAGCTTGAAGTGGGGAAGAATATACTTTTAGGTTACTAAGTTACACAGAACACTGTAAGCGATTGTCTATCTTTCTGCAGTACAGATAGTTTATGTGCAATTTCAACATGAGTGTCACATGCTGAATGTGTCAGGCAGCTGGGAGAAATATATTCTTAGAATTTGAAAAATAGTCTAAGTTACATTTTTCTCTTGCATGCTCTCTGTTGCACTCGAACAAAGTAAATGCCATTCCTAATTTAGTATAATATTTTAAGAACTATTAGTCTTTAGTCTAGCAGAAAGTGAACAAATAGGCACTGCCTACTGAATTACCTGAATTACCTACTGAAAAGGGGAGCTACTTGACTGGTAACATCAATCCATCAAAGGCTAACTTCTGAAAGCTGAGGAAAATTAAGAGCAAATTCTGATGGAAAATGAGAATGGAAAAAAAAGTGAATGAAAGACTTTCTTACACAGGTAGGATGCCTCAAATCTACATTCTACATGTCTATTCAGGTAAAAGTCTGTTATTAAATAGCAGATACTTATATGAAAGAGAAGGAAAAAGGAAATATAGTAGTCAGTGTAGATTAAACATTAAAAAGTGCAGAAGATTGCAAAAAAACTTGTTTTTTACCAGGTAAAAATTCCATGTCATGACAATAGTAATTTAAAAGTTAATGGCCACAAAAACTTTGGAAAATATTGAAAGCAAAATTATGGAAGCAAGAGGCCTATGAGTAGGTAAAATTGCCAATAACTGATTCAAAAATGGCAGATATATTTAACAAATACTTTTTGGCACTGAAAAAGAGGTGAAATGATACATTCATAGAATCATAGAACGCTTAAGTTGGAAGGGACCTTAGAGGTCATCTAGTCCAACTCCCCTGCACACGCAGGGTCACCTAGAGCACATTGCTCAGAGCTGCATCCAGGTGAGTTTTAAAGGCCTCCAAAGAAGGAGAATCCACAACCTCTCTGGGCAGCCTGTTCCAGTGCTCTGTCACTCTCACAGTGAGGAAATGCCTCCTTAAGTTCCTGTGGAGCTTTTGGTGCCTCAGCTTGCAGCCATTTCCTCTAGTCCTATCACTGTCCACTACTGAAAAGGGGCCAACCCCCTCCTCCTCACTGCCTCCCTTGAGGTATTTATACACACTGATCAGGTCCCCCCTCAGCCTTCTCTTCTCCAG
>JAUBOD010000290.1:4505797-4525437 GCA_032353885.1 Nothura maculosa
AAATCATTAATTTCCATTGTTGACTCAAGAGCAAGAAATATGTGGGCTATTGGCCCAAAAGGCAGTTGAATCATTGTACTTAGACATCCCAATACATGGGATATCCCATCTGTAGGGTGTTCCAGTTCTGATATCCAGGTGGAGATAGGCTTTGATCGTGCTATTCTGTAGACAAAACATCTTTATAAACTAATGTTATATTCAGTTAATTCTGTTTTTTAAGATGTGGAGCTTGAGTTTTTAAAATGAGCTCAGACATCCTCATCTTCAAAGGGATTTTGTTGTTGTCTGCACGTAGATTTTGACAAAGCACCTGGAAGATGCTGATTAAAATAATAGCTCTTGCAATATGAGCATTTTGGAAACATTTCATCTATTAACTTTAAGCCAAGAATTTGAGTTGAAGGCAATTCTGTGTGTTGTATGTAGTCTGTCTATGTAGTTGTTTGTTTTCTTTGCCTTATAGGCGAGACTTTGATACAGGAGAGACATTGAAGGTTCTGTTGTCCTTGAAAACCATCGATTCAGTCAACCACAACCTAAGACTGTCTAATTAGTTCTGATAAAATAAGAGCTACTACGACATCAGTGTTAACAGTGAATTGATTCATATTTTGGGGCACACTGTGGCCAGGATAGTTGGGACTAACCTTGATCAAAGTCATCTTGCCTCTTTGTGCATCTATTTCACTATAGCTTGAAACCTACTTTATCTATGGAGATTGGTTTCTAAGTTTTAAGGTCTGGATAGTTTCTCAAAAATAGCTGGCCTGACTGTATAATTTAGCACAGACGGTCACAGAACTCTTGTGATCTGTTTGATCTTAAAGGCTTAAAATCATTTAAAAAAAAAAAAAAAAAAGCCCTGAGAAACTGATATTGGTTCAAAGATTTGCAATAAAAGAGAAAGCACTTAAAACACTCAGTAATTTGTTGTGATTGATTGTATTTGCAGCTTAAGATTTGAGCCTCATTTCTCATCAACATTTATCTGCTTTGAAGTCTTAGACCTTGTTTGTCCCTTTGTCTTTTAGATTAGAGGACTGTGGCATCAGATTAGATAATAGTAACATAAAAGTTCCTACAATCATTTCTTCTTCTAACTTTCTCTTTGAAAAAGAAAATAAGTTGAATTAACCTAACCTTGTCTCTTTATTCTTCTTTTGTGGCTCTTTGAATCTCCTCTAATTCTTCCTTGTAATTCTTGAAGATTTTACACCAATTGACCTGTCACTTAACCCCAACACTTTCAGAATGCTTCTATATAAGCATAGACAGCATAGGGAGTAGCGTCGAAGAACCATCAGATATAGAATAAAAGTTTAAGAATTAATTTTGCATATATTTGTCACTACCAGGCAGCAGAGCTCAGTTTAGTTTTAGATAGACTACATGATTACAGGTGTTCACATTTATGGTTGTCAAGGCCTTCTTAAAATATAATTTCTGAACTTTGGCAAGCTAGGTAACATTTCTTGAAAAACATGTTATTTCCCTCTGAGTTTCTTCAAAATAATCTTACCTCCTCTCAGCTATTTTTATTCTCTTTTCTTCATTTTCTTTTCACTCTATAAGAATCAAAATTTGGATGCAGTTCCTACCTGTTCTTGGTAGGTAGGAATGCATTTCCCATTTCATATCATTCTGTTAATATATTAATTGCAGTATATGATTTAGTTAAGTAAAACTACTGCTGTTCACTACTATGAAAGTGCGTTTTTGCTGTGGAACATTGACAAAAGCTATTGACAGATCTTTTTTTTCAACTAGCTACAGAAGTGAAGTCTTTTTAGCTAAAGGTAACCTCTTCAAATCCTCTCTTTAAGCACCCAGATATTTAACCTGATATTTTACTGTGCACACCTTTCAGTTGTGCCCTAGATTACAGAGTTTCTGTGTAATTCAACTTATTTTCTTTTTCAAAGAGAAAGTTAGAAGAAGAAATGATTGTAGGAACTCTAGTTTCAGAGTTTCTCAGTTTCTGTGAATCTGTGTTTTCACCTGCTTGCTGTTTTATCCCCAATCTTTTTTTCCTCTGCAAACTTTGTTATCAGCGATCTGGATAAAAATAAAATCACTACTGATAAAGTTAATTAGCATTAAAGTAGCCCTTGCAGGGACTCCTCTGGAAATGCAGTTGTTTGTGGTTTCTACACTTCATAGATAGTTTAATCCTATCAGATGACTGTCAGCATGTTTAAAATGTGCTTTGTTTTCTGTTTATTTTTGTCCTGACCAGACTAGTCAGGCCAACTTAATGCCAGAACAGTGGAACCCATTGCATTAATTTCTTTCACATGACCTTAGACCTGGCTTCACTTTACTAGTCAAAAGATGGGGTTTAATTACTCTACAGAAATATAAACATATTATAACATTTCTTAAGCAAACAAGTATTGGTACTGTAACAAATGATGTCTGAATTATTTGCATTCAGGCTTTATCCTTTTAGGTCAGGTAACTATCCAGGAAGGAGCAAGGATGGGTTGCTCCCTCCCTGCAGGAACTACTGGGCACAATGAGGGAAGGAATTCTCTGGCAGCATCACTGAGCTGGGAGCTTCCTCTTCGTTCAGGAGCTCAGGAAATATGTCAAGCAGTTCCTTGGCCAGAATAAGAAGGGAATCATAGAGGACTGGGTGGAATTTGAATTTGCTGCAGCTCATCACTAAATGACTGCAATTGAGTGTAGAAACAAGGGTTGGTTTGCATGGGTACAACCACGTCGGGGAAAGCAGGGTAAAACTATTTCTGTCACTCAGTTTATACTCCTTTTAAACATAAATTTTCTAGCTTATTGTAAAGAAACCTCACTTTTGATTTAAAAACTACGTCATTTGCTTTGAAAAATTTGCAGTAGGAGGCAGCTTGGCAGGGCTACCTCAAAGCCTTACACTGCTTCAGGTTCCCTTGACAAGTACATCTATGCCTTGAGTTGCTAGGTAGTTTCTTCTTCGCCCCCAATTTTCTCATAGTGTTTTTTTTGTTTGTTTGTTTGTTTTTTTATGAGCATTTTGTAAGTTTAAGCAGGTAGTTGTGGAAAAAAAAAGTCCTGATATGCCTAGATGTGGCCCAAAATATTCAGTGAAATATAATACATGCCTTCAAACTCCTTAAGGCCTAGTAAGTACTAGTAAGATATCCTGGATCTTTTTAATCCAGAAGTCTTGATTTGGATCTCTACGTAACTTATTTAATTATTGAGTGCAGTATTGAATAGATTATTTTCTTACTTGAGGATTCATTATTTTATTTCTTATTACTTGTTTACTGCATGTACTCTTCACTGAGATTAAACACAGGGTAAACTTTATACAAAGCAAAACCAAAGAGCTCAGTCACAAAAGTCTGTAATTTTTTTTTTTAAATGTGAAGTAGCTTCTAAACCAATTTTTAAACAATGATGTTTTCTTCAGAAATTTTCATCAATCTATTCTTAACTACTTTCTAAAGCAGTTAATGTCATCTAATGCCAAAATTGCACCATTGGTACCAGTTCAAGTAGAATTATGCCAGTAACATTTCTGCTCTTAATTGGTGTAAGCTTATAATACATGAGAATAAATGAGAATGTATAGGTACCATACACAGAAAATGCTAGTAATACATTTTGGGGGAAGTTAAATGAAAGTGACAAACATCACAAGTTCTTTTGGTGTGAAAGTTTGCTTTGGTGTGTGGAGTGACTATCAAAAATGGCTGAGATCTGCATGCTTTGAAAACCTGGGACAAACTGAAAAAATCTTTATGTGAAGAAATACATGGAGAAATACATGAAATACAGTGGAACTACATGAAGAGGGCCTGAGTGACAGCTTTTTTCCTAAGGCTGCCAAAGTGGCATTGTCACATGTCAAGATGCCGTAGACATGAAACAAAATTGATGTGGTTATCGCCTCGTAACAATTAATTTGTATAGCTGTTTTTTTTTGCCTTTTTTAGCATATTCTAAAACCTGTGCAGAGTTTCCTTTTCATAAATAGATTTTTTTGTTTTGTGCTTTTTTTTTTTAATTGGGGCAAACATATATAGGTAAAGTGAGAACTGATATGTCTATTCCCACTGATATCTGTGGCAGTTTGAAATTGTTTGATCATAATAATTGTTATTACATGCATATCTGGATATTACAACCTAACAATATATACTCAACAGGAGTACATACATGTTTATTTTTTTTAAGAATATGCTTTTCCCTTGGCCAGTTCGTGTTTTACATTGTGTAGGAATAGCAACAGAAAAATGAATTGATTTATGTCACTGTTCTTTACTGACATGAGGCTACAAATGGGGTTTTTTGTTGGTTTAAGATACTGGTCAATAAAAAGTTATCAATAAATTCCTGCTTTTTCAGAGATGAAGTAATTAAATCAAGGATTTAAATCTGTCTTCAGAAATTTCATTGGGATCTTAGCATTTGGTAAAGGTTATTCTCAACAGGAGCACATCCAGAAATCAGTTCTAAGAGTACATTCCAATTGTGTATTGTCTGCTGATATAAATGAGTGAAAGCTGTTAGATTAAGCCTACTTATATCAGCAGGAAACCTGCCCCAGGATATTGGCAGTGATGAGCAAATACAGAGATATGCTAGAGTTGATTTGACTTTTGTTCTAGAGATTAGAACTGGCCTAATATTGGTGCCTGGGGGCAGGAAAGCATAAATATCTCAGCAGTAGTAGAGATGCAATTTTATTAGACTGTGCTCAATCTTTCAAAAGAAACTTCAAGACTAAAGGACACAATTTGAACAAATTAAGTAATTTGATACAATGTATTTTAGCAGACAAATTAATCGCGTAACTAATTTTGAGTCCTGAATGTGAAATGGCAAATATGAGGGTTCAATAGCTTGTATGAACAGCCAACAGATAAGACTGTTTGCTTGTAATTTTCTTCATGTATTTCCAGAGATATTTTCAAATAATGATGATGATTTAGCATATTGCACAACATAAAAGCTTACCCAAATTTAGCACGCTCAGTATTTGGAGAATACTATCTAACCATCTCTAACAAAAGTAATCAATAATATTATCTGAATAAAAGTGTAGTTTTGAGACAAGGTTTACTGTGTCAATAAGGCAGACGTTTAGACTTTTGTGCACACCTGGAATTAGATGAGGTATGTAGTTTCCCAGTTAATACAGTCCCAGCTGGAATATTGTTCTTCATTGTTATTACTTTAAAATACATGTCAGCAAGCATGTATTTTGATTCTGGCTAATTTTCCTATAAGCTGACTGAACTGTTCCCAAAATAACAAATAAGGATAAACAGTAGCTCAGTAATAGTTAAATAATCTTAATATCATCTGTAAATACTCAAAAACAAGAATTTGTTGGATGTCTTTTGGAGATCCATGTAACTGAATTAGTTTTTGGCCAGTTTCCTAGGAATTCATCATGTATGCATTTTAAGTCTCAACCATTGCTGGATGTACCTGATGTGCGTGTGAAAGAGAAATGCTTATGTCTTCAGTAGCATTTAATTTTTTACTTATAGGTTGTAAAATTTTATGAACCAAAGCTGTAATACAACATTGCAGTCCACAGACCATCGGTACTGCTGTAATCACTCATTTGAAAGACCTGTATGGGCATGATTCAATAAGTAATGGACTGTATCTGTTCAGCTTGACTGTTGGGATTTTATTGCTGTGCCCACCTTGGTGACAGCTGCTTATTAGTGTGCGCTGCTTATTAGTCTGCAATGCTTTCCAAAAGTCAATACAGGAAATGAGCTCTCCAGTGTTTTCCTCATTATGCTGCATGGATCAGTATTTTAGTAAGTAAAGAAGGTCCATCTACCCATCCTTCTTCATCTCTACTCTATGAAGTTCCAGTTCTTAGATTTTTTACAGGTTGTGTCTATCAGGCCACACATGTTATCCTGTTCTCTTATTTTGATTAATGCTAATAGCATTTGTGGACTGGACTCTAAAGCACCACATAGTGAGCTTAAAATCTATGCCATTTTTTTCCCTCTCTTGCTTTGTCTTTTAGCTGCAGGCAATAGATTTCTTCCTGAGTAGTTGAGGGAACCGATGTCAGTAGGAAGTTAAGAAGGTGTTTTCATCAAGTTCAGTTCATTTATTTTCATACGTGTATGTAACCATTTCTCTGCACCATGAAATATGTTAATGGATAGAGAGTCCATCAGCTCTAGGAGATC
Source organism: Nothura maculosa (assembly GCA_032353885.1). NCBI lineage: Eukaryota > Metazoa > Chordata > Aves > Tinamiformes > Tinamidae > Nothura > Nothura maculosa. The sequence goes on from JAUBOD010000290.1 coordinate 4,511,971, forward strand.
AATTTAAATCAGGCCTAAGCTGGCAGAGATCAACAATCTCTACCCTCTGCTGGTTGTATGTGACATAATGTGGAAATGAGTTGACAAGTTCAGCCCACTGTCTGTTGGAGTCTGGTTCACGTCACTGAAATAAATACATAAATTTACACCTTCCACAGGTTGTCTTAAGGGAGATGAAAGATTTAAAGTCTGATCCTAAAGCTACTGAAATCACTGATTGTTTTCTTCTACAGGTATTAAAGTAGATGCAAGAAATGTATGCAAGCTGAATAATCTTGAGCTGAGTATCCAGAGGGTGACTTAGTCATGGTATTTGGGAATACTAACACTGATGAAATAATTCATTTTTTCCCTCTAAAGCACAGATGCAACTGGACTGGAAAATTATACCATCCTCAAAGCTGTGCCTTGCTGAGAATAAACTTAGGTCTCTTGTTCATTGCTATTTTTCCTCATTAATAATAAAATAGTACTCTTAAAATTTTGCTGAAGAATATTCAGAAGATTTTACTTGTAGACATGTGTTAGTAGACTAGACATTTTAGTAAACTACATGTGTGTAGACTATTGTTAGTACACTAGAAAGTCCCAACATATCATAAGAGATTTTAGAAGTTTCCACCTACATTGAACTAACCTTAAATTGTCTTTTTATGCAGCAAGAGTTAGTGGAAGCTAACAAATATCCTGCAACTTTGTTTTCATTTCAAAATCTGGACTTTCTTGTCAAATGCGATGTGTTGCCATTGTTACGACAGGCAGATTAGGCAGTCATCTTAGTGAAATGAGAATAAAATAAATACAGAAATATCAGATGCTGCTAGGGCATACTCTCCTAAGTAAATTACTTGCCATACCTATTAGGCAAGATATAAGTCAATAGAGTACCTGAAACAATATATCTGAAGATGGTATATATTGCTGTCCACAGAAATTGTGATATAATTGCCTTTATTATTAAAATGGATAGCTTTACTTCTACATCTGAATGCTCAGTTCTCCTTTACTTTTCTCATTCTCTGTAGTAAATTCAAATTGATTTATTTTTGTCTACAGAAACTGCCAGCTTACATGGCAGATACAGTTACTGTGAATAGGAGTAAATGGTTGCATGAAGGAGTAGGAAACCAACCTCATGAGTTTTTTGGCCATTTATTTCTTCGCAGTTATAGCAAATAACTGGGGAGAGTATGGTATAAGCTGGGAGGGCTTGCAAGATTTCCAATACCTTACATTCTACTACTATATTTAATGCTTATATGCATAAGGAATTCTGCAGGACCAGGTCTGTTGGTACCTTACGAATGGTGTAATGGCTATTGTGGTGATGTGAGGCATAAATATTGCATCTGGTACCATCAACAGAGACTGTGACTTTTGCCATGTGGCTTGAAATTTACTTGAAGTCCTCAAATTAAAGGCTGCATAGGTCCTTGTGTCCTTACACAAGGTTCCTTATGTCCTTGGTTTTGGTTCTCCTGAGTCCTGAAAGAGACTGACTCTTCTCAGGGTTCATCTACTATCTCATTACCTATGTAGAGTGTCTTAGGGTCAGGTCTTTTGCAACTTATGAGTTTTTTAATATGTAAGGGAAGTAAGAGTGTAATGTATTTAAAATACCTTCAGAAACAGCATCTCTTGAACGTCTGGTAGTGTCTGAGGCCCCAATTCTCTGTGGCTACCAGCCAGATTGGATGCCATCTATATCAAATAAATTCAAAAAATGACATCAGCTAGGCAGACAACTGGCCACTTCCTGTCACAGAATGGTTCTGAGATACCATTTTGTGAAGACAAAGGATTTTTTTCCCTATCTCTAACTATGTTAGTAGTAAATGGATGTTGAAAATGTAGTAGTTCCTGGCTTTTCTGTCAGCATTCTGTATAATTCCTAGAAGTGCAGACCATCAGTGTCACCCTCTTTGTTACTGGAAGTAGATACACAAGGGTGTACAAGGCTACTCTGCATTAGCTCCTTTGTTCCTGTATGCTGACTACTTTTTTTCTTAGCTGCTGATGCTACGCTTGCCTCCACATTACTGTTAGCTTCCATGAATTCCACCCGTGGTGGTCATCTATTATCTGTGTTTTGAGCTAACTCAAGGGCTCTTGCACAAGTACATTGTTCAGAGGATTGTACTCTTCCCATGTACTCCTGGAGCATTTATATCTTGCATCAAGCATGCACTAGACAAGCATCTCTCTCCTTATAAAAATGTGTTCCTCTTTCCACATGATCACTCCTAAGACAACACACATTCAACAAAAACATTCTTCAAACATTTAAGGAATCTACAGCCAATTTTCTCTCTCCAGGACTGTTAGAGATCTTATATTGAAGATTTATGTGCATTTAGCATTGTATTTCTCATTCTCTGGAGCTGACTTTCTTTTCCATCTGTCTTCTCACAGCATAGACATAAGTATTTATTTTTAGGTGAGAATCAAAACTGGGCCTGGTGGGAAAGGCAGAAGAAAGAATTAATCTGGGCACCTTCATTTGTACCTTGATTTTCCCTCTACTAAATCTCAGTCTACAGGTTAGTTTTTTACCAAAGAAAAAATTATCCAAGAAAACTAAGCTGAATATAAGTTCTCTATCCCTTCATCAGCTGTAAACCTAGGGCCACGTTCTCCCTTTGTAAGGTACAAAGGGAAAACAGTTGCATGCAGGTATAAGAGCAGAGGACAGAGAACAGTGGCAAAGCAGCTCTGCTAGGCTTATGCTGGGTAGTCCCATTACACCTTTGCATGACTTGGAAATGTGTAGTGGTTAAGGAACAATGGGCCAGGATGCGATTGTTCTTGGAGACATGCTTCACTGGCAGAATTCACTGTTTCCCATAGAAAATATGAAACTGTCAAACACTTGACTAACTTCGATAGTGCAGAACAGAGGGATATTATTTAGCTGTGAACTAGGAGGAACAACACAGCTACAAAGCTGCTTACACCACATAAGTTCTGGAGTGGCTCACAGGATGACCATGGAGACTTTAGCATGAACGCCTTGTCAGAGTCTGTTTTAGAAATAGATCTCTTCTTCAGACTTACCTCTTCCACCTCCTCGCCCCCTGCATTTCTGGAGAGAAAGTTAGATATATTGTATTAATAGTGTTTATTTTTTGTTTTTGACATGGTATTTTAATGTAGAGTCGTGTTGAGATTTTGGCAATCTCAAAGAATTTTTATTCTTCACTTTGTATGATAGTAAGCTAATATTTATTTTGTTTAGCTAGTGTATGCAGAAAAAATCAATACTAATGCGAACTCATCATTGTATGCCCACTCTGTTTTTATTTTGTCAGAAAGTCAGGGGAAAAAGTGGAAGGCGTGTACTAAGTATTATAGTCTTCAGAAATTATATTTCCTTAAGATATTATGTTTTACTGTTTGACCTCTGTTTTTTTTTTTTCTTTTTTTTTTTCCTGTTTGTGTTTCCTCATGAATCCTACCAAACTTTTCAGAAGCCTTTAGCAGTGTTGGGAGTTCTGGAATGTCACAAGGGAGACTGCCTACTTTTTATTCCCGGCAACAGATGAGGTGAAATGCAAAAAATACAGCATCTAGTTCTTTTCTTCAGACTAATTGTAGAGCTGCATTTTAAATGAGAGAGAGAGAAATTTATCCCTGATACATACTGACTTGAATTAGTTGCGTTTTGGTTAGCTAAGGATACGTTTTGTTCTACAGGACTTACAAAGAAAAGACTTTGATTTCCATTGCACCATCTGGAAATCCAAAATCTAGGAATCTCTAATGCCTTTAGTAGAAGTGTGTGGGTTTTTTGTTTTTTTTTCTACCTCAATACAAATATAGTTTCTAAGTCTGTCAGAAAATTGTGTCTTGCTCTAGGTGATAGCAGATGCAGCAGTTTTGGGTTTTCTTTTTTTAATTCAGGTAGAACACTGGAAGTAAGTACTAATTCTCCTCTCTCTGTATAGTTTCAGATTTATACAACACAAAGCAAAGAGTCCTGCCACAGGATGATGGACCAGGTGTTCCTAAGCTACAACTGATTGGTGGCACACACTGCCCCATCCTCTATAATAGAAGACAAAGGCCACAGTAGTTGAGCTGTGTTCAGGAAGGAAAAATGCTCCTAGAATACTAGAGAGCTGTGAGAGCTAAAGAGATAGAGATATGCAGAGAGTGGGTTGACTTCCACAACTGGAGCAAGAAAGAGCAGAATTGGGTCCCAGCCGAGAGGCTACAGGTTAAAGAATGAAGAGCCAGGGCGGACTCTCTCCATAACTGAAAGACAGAGCCTGGCAACAAGATGATATTGGCAATCTGGCAAGGTTATAGGATAAGTAGCTTGAAGACAAGAGTCAACAACTATTGCCTAAGGAATAAAATGCATTTAAGAGAAGTAAGTAAAGGATTTGAAAATGAAATCTGGGCTTTATAGTGACTATTTTCTAAAGTGTGTTGAAGACAAGCTATGGGACCTGCAAAAGACTTTGGTGCTCTTGTATCTCCATGTGTAGGTTCTGTCTGGGACTGCTAAAGAAATCCATATAGTGTATGGGATTAAGAGACTGTGTTGTGATTCCTCTACTTATATCTGATAGGAAAGAGCTGTTGCATGTGTATGTGGTGCTATTCAGTGCATGAGGAATAGTGGTTCAGTCTCCAGGTTACTGCTGGCATGAGGCAGGCTTATAAGCATGAAGTGACGATTTTTGAGTTTGGAGACGTCATGGTTGTAAAGACGTTCCAGACTTGATTTCTCATTTGACTAAAAATTCATCTTCTAGAGTGGTTTGTTTGTCAGTTCAGTGATAAATTGTGCCAGCTAAAGTGCTGTTCTTACCAGGTGACCTGAGTGATGGGTTCTGTGTCTTTATTTGTGAATGTCTGTGGAGATTAATGTCGCTATGTAGTTCATTACATCGTATTGCTCTTAAATGCTTGCATTTTAGTGAGTTTTTTTTTCCTTTTCTTTTTTTTTTCTCTTGGCTAATTTACTCATTTTCTGATATCCCTTGAAGAACCTCCATTAAAATCAAGCTTAATTTGTGTACTAGAATTTAGCAGGACAGGATAAAATTTTAAAATTTTATTTAAAGACCTGCAATTGCAACAATAAGTGGTTGCTTTACCTACCAAGTAATGCAATCTTTCCTTTTCAGGAAAGATGTGGAGGGGAGAATTTAATGGCACTAAAACCTCTGCTGCTGCTTTGTGTTGTCTCAGAAGGTGGCAGAGAATGGAGCCAGCTGATGGATCTGAGGCACATTTTGACATAATCTGTGGAGAGTCTTTATGCTTGACACTGCCCAGACATGTATGCAAGCGGGAATCCCCTGTCTGTAGTGCTTATGAGAGAACTTTGGTCAGAATTTATGTTTAATATTGTTAGGGGGACCTAACAACATCAGGCTGAGATCAAGCCTTGTGGAACCATGTGTGGGTGGAGGAGTGAGGAACGTTTGAGAAGGATGGTTTTAGAAACTGATTAAGCATTTAAGTATTGGATGGAGTCTGCTGTTCATAATTGCAGTGTTTCGTATGTACGCACTTACTTTCTAATTCCAAATAATTCTACTATCTCTCCGATCTTTCTTAGAGGAAGGATTATAAACAACTACTCTTCTAACTTTCTAGCCATGGACATGCTGGCTTAAATCTCTTTGGTCAGGGGAATGATCCACTTGAACTCTAGCTCCTTTGTTAGTGCTGCTTCGCTCACCTCTTCACCATGCTCTGCTCACTATTGCTGCCTATTCCTGACTGGCATATTGTGTTTGAGGAGGGCTTTCAGCATTTCTGATTTCTCTTCTCTTTTAGTAAAACTAGACTGTATGTACATGACTCCCTTCCATTCTCTGCACAGTTTTTAAGTCTGCTTAACAATTGACTTCCTCTGTGACAGGTTAGATATCATTGATATTGAAGGTGTTGGAAAATAGAGCCCAGTCTAGGGGCTCTTGACTCTGCGGTCATAGTCTGAGAAATCAACTGAGCTGCAGTTTGAAAAACACTTAATAAATCATCTCTAAAGCAAGAGGCTATGGCTCATTGGAACCAGGCTGTGGCTCACTGGAACCATACTTACTAAATGCTTGACCACAGTTTGGAACCACAGAAAATCTTGCACATCTTGGGAAGGCAAGCAAAGCTTCCTAGAGGTTTAATTGAATTGATAATTCTTTAACATTGCATGCTTCGGAGCAAAATACCAGGCTAAAAGTGTGAGTGCTCACCCTTCCTCCTTGATGCCTTGAGGTAACGTTCCCTGTATTGCGTTGGAAGCAGGAAGGCCTTTGCATCTGACTGCTCATGGATCTGTTCCGAAAGCTGCTTGTTTGAGATGATGTGTTTATACTTTTCAGCCCAGGGGCATTAATACCTTTCAACTCAGATGTTTGATCTGTACCATCCCTATTGGTTATTTCACCTTCTAGGAAAGGATATACTTGATTCCAAAGCATTTTGTTCCTATCGGGTGTTAATAAGCAGTTATAAAACTGCAAGGATAGCAGCCTTTTTGTCCTTGACCATCTGGTGTGCATGTTGTTCTTGTTTTTGCCTAATCTTGCTACTTCCAACATAGACCAGGCCTCAACACAAGCTGTGCGTTGGGCCTGAAGTCGGAACAAGAGTCAAGTGAACAGATGCACTGTGCTACAACCATGACACATTAGCACAGAAAACCAGGACTTCAGCTGTGGAAAGTGCAATTCTCTCTTTCCCTTTATCTTTATTATTATTATTTAATTTTATTGACATTGGCTGTAGCTGATGGAAAAGTGGAAGAGAAGGAAATAGAAAGGAGAAGGGTAGCGAGAAAGGCATTTAGGAGAGGCAGGGTAGGCCTAGGGTTTACAGTTTACTCTCACTTCCTAATCTCAGAACATAAGGCTTTACAATCAAAATGTTTTCATGAGTTTTTGGCTTTGCTTTCCGGCAGAACTCTATAGTGTTTGCAGTGATGTGGCCTTGTCAGGAACTGTAGCAAGTAGAGTAGAAGTGGTGCTACTTATTGTAATGGATTTGCTTAAGTAACGCACTTGCATACATGTGGTCTTGTGCACTCTGTCATTCACTGAACAAGCCACTTTTTAAAATAAACTACCTAACGCTGGATTGCAAAGTGAGCATGCTAATTTTACACTTCTCCTGCCTTTTCTGCTCTCTCCAGCCAAATTTAGATTTAATAAATCATTGTTAAGCTATTTTTATTTACCTGTCAGGAAATCTTTTTACATTGTGTGTGTATATGTATATTTTTTTCAGATATATTTAACATTCATAGGTTTGCCTTTTAGAACTAGTGAGTGAAAAATCCCTCCTTCTGCATCAATTCTGCCTGCATAGAAACTGTCTATATTAAGGAATGGAAAATGTCTACAATACCGGGTTACTCTATTCAAGACAGCTAAGAAAGAAGAATATCCCATTGTGATCTGTATTTACTACCTATACTGTTTTTATTTTTTCATTCTACTATTTTTCCTTTTTTTTTAAAAAAGGGTCCTTTTTTTTTAAAAAAAAGAAAATATTCTTTATTCACTATTTTCTGCTCGTTCTCCTGTCCCTCTTACAAGTCATCCTTCCTGCTCTGTTTGGAAGGAAATGAGTCCTGATGTGATGTTTTGACTGCTGCAGGGATCAGGGTTTTTTTGCTCCTATTTATCACTTGCTGGTAGACGTTAACACCCAGTGTGCTTGTGTGTGGCTACTACATTCATGCTAGTATTTATTCATGCTAGTATTAGATGAAATGATTACTTAATGTATATACAAGCAAAAATTGAGTTGTAATGAATAGAGTATCTGATAAATGATTAGTGGATAAAAACCTTAGTTTTATCTACCCATTTCTCACCATTCCAAGCAATCTTCAGATCAAAATCTGGGCTTGTGAATTTAGGCAAAACTCAGCTACCTTATCTTTATGTAACTGAGGAATTTAGAATAGGTTTCAATTCTAGTTCTACCCAGGTGTACCAGAACTCACACTTTAATAAATGATTTTTATTTATTTGTGGGAATACAATGTCACTCCGAGCTTTAATGTGAGGCTTATGCTCCACTGACCAAAGTAGAAGTATCATCTTTGTTTTGACTCTTGGGACTTGGACCAGAAGCTTCCTCTCCCTGCGAGGGTTTATAGCAGATGGATCAATCTTCTGCAAAAGACATTTCTCCTTAGGATTTTTCTTGTGAGATTGTTGAAAAAAGGTTCACCACTTATTTCTATCAGAATCTGTTTCTGAGACCAATGACTTGACAAATCCATCTGTCTGGCTAACAGCAGGGAGTGCAAATATGTAGCTTTTTCATGGACTTACTAAGAAGTTACAGATCTTTCCAAGAAGCATAAATAGATGAGAGCCTTCTTCTCAGGTAATAAAAGAAATATAAAACATAAAATTCAAAGCACCCAGGAGTGTATTGTGGTAGGTCACTGACTGAGTACAATAATACTGTGCCATAGTCCAGTCATGAATCAGCTAAGCTTTGGCCTTAGCTGCAGTGTGCAGTGCTTGTTACTGATTGCTCTTGCTCTCACCTTTCCTTTTATCTTCTCTCTCTCTCTCTCTCTCTCTCTCTCTCTCTCTCTCTTTTGCTCTCTCTCTCTCTCTCTCTCTCTCTCTCACATGTGTGCACCCTCTCACTCCTGCTCTTTCTTTTTCTCACTACCCGGACTACCAATTATTTTACTTTGGATATCTATTCACCTAGAGATAGAATATAGAGAAACATATTATGACATGTAATCATTTGTATTTCTTAAATGCCTTAAGCCATTTGCATAGAAAAGTTTCAGGGTGTGAAAACTCAATAAATTATTCCCAGCTTTCTGCACCAATATCACTCAAAGCTGCTGAGTTATATTGCTCTGATTCATCAGAGGGCCAACAAAATGCCTGCAGGCAGGTGCCTTTGATCTGTGAGGAGAAGCTGAGAGAGATGGGCTTGTTCAGCCTGGGCAAAAGATGGTTTTGGGGGATAAAGGGGAGTCTAATAGCCTTCCTGTACCTATGGGGAGGTTACTGAGCAGAGGAGCAAGACTCTCTGATGATGCATGGTTAGCAGATGAGAGGCAATCAGCAAAAGCTGTGTGAAAAGTTCAGGCAGGATATAAGGTGAAATACTTCCTTATGAAAATGTCCAAAAATAGGAGGCGAAAGAGGTTGTGCAGTCTCCAGCTTTGGGTTTACAAGCTCTCAGCAAACTGCTCATGACCAATTCTGCTCTGAGTAAGAGTTTGGACTACAGACCTACAGAGGTGCCTTCCAACTTGAATTATCCTATGATCTTATGAGTGATTTTGTGCAAACAGAAAATGGAAGTAGATTTTGGCTGTCAGCTTTGATAAGCAGAATAAAATAGGAATCATCAATGAAGCTTAAATATGAGATAAAGCTTTATTTGCATTGCCTTTTCTGATGCTGTTTGAGCAGCTCACAAAAGCAACAGCCATTGTGGTCATAGTGAAATACAATAAACTTTTGTGGAGAGTGTCAGTTTAACAGACTAAGCAGAGTTTTCTTCCTTGTTCTGTGCTCCCTGCAAATGTTTTAAGCCACTTATGGACATTTCTCTAGTATATCTGTTTTCACCTTCTGCATTTTGCCTTATGTCTTTGACACTTAAAGAACAATACTTGAGTATTTGATCTTAACATAGTCTAGCAACAATTACTTTCTGCAATGTGAAATTGTAAAGGATTGCAGAAGGGTAGCAAGCATACAGCACAGTGGTAGATAGCACATTAATTTGATAGACTCTTACAGTTGAGGACCATGGTCCTGAAAGATGTTTGTAAATTTTATTTATATATTGCAAACAAGATTGAATTAAAATTGTTTTACTGTAGTGCACAGGAGAAATACATTTATCTCCTGTAATCTTAATTTCCACCTCCTATAGTGAAGATGAGGATACAAATGCTAGCAGAATATTGGATCTTTTATATTAGGATTCAGGTACATAGAGTTTATAACTAAAACTTATTCAAAATGGGAAATGTTAGAAAGTTAATTGTTTATGCCTCATTTCAAAACCCAGCCTAGCTACTTAGCTAACCAAGCTGGAGTAGAACAGTGCTATTGAACTTAAAATTAAAATGTTATCCCTTAATTTAATTTTAATGATAAATCAATAGAGACCATTTACTACTTAGAAAATTTAATGGATCTTGTGCCAATAACCCTTACTAATGACTTTCAGCCTTTCAAAGGCAAAAACTCTGTGTGTGAAAGTGTGTCCAATGTTCAAAATAAGAAACAAACCTTTGTGCTGAATTAGAGAAAATTGTATGTTATCTTCCTCAAGATAATCACTTGCCTCAACTACATCTAGGAATGTGGCTTGAAAGCTGGCCACTCTCTTCCTCCTGGAAGAGAAAGACACTTTTATCTATGTACAATTTCTGATTTAGTACTGTCGTATAATAGATTTAATTTTGTTCTTTACTAACTTGAAGTGGTAAATTCATGTCCAACAACTGACACATACAGGAGAGGGGAGAAATATCAGAGCAAGGTCTTTCAGTATACATGTTTAAAGCAATATATCAAGACACTTTTAAGACTTAAAAACACTTTTATCTGAAGAATTTTTGTTACCTTTCAGCCTAAATATATATCTGAAACATCTGTCTAGGAATGTGTTGTGTCTCCACAACAATGTTTTCTAAAGAATTTGACAAAATTAGCAGGTTCAGGAGGAGGGAGCAGCATAGTTTTGTTTGTTTAATGGCATCTTCATTCAAGCCTAAGATTTTTAACTGCTCCCACATAACAAATGATAAATGTCATGACCAAAGAAGGCACAATATTAGCAAGGCTGTATCTTTTGTGTTAAAAAATGTGTGCTGCTTTTTTAGTTATTAGTATTCATTTTTACTCCCTAGATTGTTTCAGAATAGCTCCCTCTACTCATCAGTTACCAAGGAACTGTTTTATGTCTTGTTTTTACCACCAAATTATAATTCTCCTGAAAGGAGATTTCATTGTCACAGTAGTTAAAACAATTCTTGTTGTAGAAACTCCCCCCAAACCAGCATCCATAGCAGTGGGGACTCCATTTTCTGCCAACTCTAATTTTTGTTCCTGTGAGAATGTCTTAGCAAATTCCTTGGCACAAAGGCAATGAGCATGATGAGCCCAGCAGCACACCTCTGCAGGTAAGCAACTGGCAACGAGAGTTGTTTCTCTCTAACTGTGCACTAGGACAGCTTTGTTGAAGTTTGTCTTGTATTGTCTGACTTCAGGATAGATAGTGGCAGAATTGCTCCCTTCAGCCCACCCTCACATATTGTAGATGTGGCCTGGCTCAAAATCCTATATTCTGTGAAAACCTGAACAAATGCTAAATTTCTCTCTGTGTTCCGAGTTCTCATTTACAGTAGCCTCTTCTAGAGGCAAGCTGTTGTATGTAGCATGTAAATGTGTGCAGCCATAATAAAGAAAGCAAACATAGCTGAAATATTTTGCCAAAGCAGAAACTGGCTTTTCTATAACATCTTTAATTCCAAAGTTTAAGGAAAGGACTGGAGCTCTTTTCTGAGCTCTGTTGCAAAGGGATTTGGCCAAAATCTTGTTGTAAGGAAAAAAAAGCCCTGATAATACAGTCTCTGAAAAGCTCATCTATATTTGATGCCTAGATATCCTGGAGTCAGAAGTGAAAAAGATAATGTTCTACCTGTCCACAGTTTAACTTTGTAGCATCAATGACAGACAGGTTTTGGCACTGTAGGCACAAGAGTAACTTTTACAACTGCACATTGCTGTGTTGTGTCATGGGAGTTTCCTCATCACACTTGGGTCCTGCTTTACAAGAAAGTGTGAGGTAGAAAACCACTAAGATTCTGCACCTCTGGAGAGATGGCCTGCAGATATATTTTGATCTTAATTTTCCCATAAATCAGCCTACCCAAACGAAACTGTACTGCATGTGCCTGGACCTTCTTCTTGTGGCCCTCGTTCTGCCAAGGGAGTCCTTGCAAAAGTCCTTCAGCTCTATCAGTGTTGGAGCTTTTTTGTCAGGCTAGAGTTTTCATTTTTAAGGTTGTAGTGGCTCAGGAGAAAATTGTCTTCATCTTCTAGGCTAGAGAAAGAATTAAAGAGAGAGGGGAGTTTTAATATAGGGAATATTTTCAACTTTCCAAGTCTCTGTAAAACTTTTGACACAGATGTTAATTACTAAACAGTGTAGCACAAAAATGGAAAATAGCTTCATCACTGCTTTAAATTTTGCTGATTACCTCCCAGTGATTTTGCTGCTGTTTTGATGTCTGAATATTAAAATTAGAGAGGCACGTGCAGTGTCTTATCTACCTAACTGTTCCAGAATGCTGATCTTGCTATTTATAATGGCAGAAAGCCAAAGCCACCAAATTTGATTCTGTCCCTGCTTTACATTACTGCAATTGGCAAGTAGTTCTGTTGCAATACCACAAGTTTTTAGAACTTGAGTAAGCAGCCAAAGAATCAGTTCCCATAAGAGTGTATTAGAATGGATACATAAATGACACTCAGTCTGTTGTCATCTTTGCAGAAAAATTCAAGTGAGGCAAATATAAGAAGCAATTCTTAAAAACAGAAGATACTGCATTGGAGCTAAGTTAGTGCCACAGTTAGTGCCGAGGCTGGAGTCTTCCATTTACTCTATTGACTGTTTCTACAGGCTTCTAGAAAAGTCATAAGCTTTCTGTCATAGGCCAGAGCTGGATATGCTGACAACAGAGCTTTATACATCCAAACATCAGTATATTACCTGCATTTAAAAGAAATGAAGTTTGATATCTACTATTTCCTCTTTTTGCTCCATTCCCACATATCCAAAGACAAGACTCCTGATTACTGCTGGGGCTGGATTTTGTTCTAGATTGTAGAAGTATGCTTATCTTGGATTCAAAATAAGAATAAAAACATTTTTTCCCCTGTATGGTTCTGTAGCTTCTAAAGCTAGTTTATATTGAAACGCCGGTTTTGCAGGAGACAAAATAATGTATCTGTGTCTCCTGTCTACAGGAACCTGATCTTCTTTAGATAGATCAAAAAATATCTGTCTTTTATAAAAATATATAATAGAAACATTTTTGGTATGCAATTCTGATACTTTAGCTCCTTTCCTCTCCTTTTCCTTCTCCATGAGGTATATTCTGTGTAAAACATACAACAAGATAGCAACGTTTGCTATATATAAATTGCAGACATGGCCATGTCAGCAAAACATGTTTTTGAAAACTTCATTAATACCAGCTGATATAGTTAAACCTTAGGTTAGTTAATTATGCTTGACATATTAGTTGAATATCATTAACAGATTGCAGAGAATCAATCTTGTAAGGAAAGGGGGAGACAAAATTACATTAATTTGGCAAAAGTAATTACTGTTAGGTCCGTTCTTCGAATCAGTAGAGAAGGATACCACCACCATCGAGAGAATCTCTCAGAACTGTGGTTTATTTGGCAGTGCAAGAAATAAAGTAAAGATAATAATACC
>JAUBOD010000290.1:4536849-4550699 GCA_032353885.1 Nothura maculosa
AATCTCGTGAAATCATTATTATACTAATAAATCATATTGTTAGTTCTCTATTCGAGTGAAGTGCATATTTGTCACTCGCCCCGCCTCCACTCGTTCCACCACACAAGGTCTGCCCTTTCCCCTCTCTTCCTCACCCTTAACATTTTTAAGCTATGGAAGCAGATTGTTTTAATTAGCTCTTTTTTTATATTACTAGGATAATAATATCCTAGTAATAGATCAACCGTGGTTTCCAGACATTCTTTGGGAACATCTTTCTTTGCATCTACAAAAATACACTCAACTTGTTCGAGACCTGAATGCTACAGCATACCTGCTTTTATGCACTTTATTCCTCTTTAGCCTGTACTCAGCTTTACAGTATCAAAGCAGAGAAGAGCTCTTGGGATAAACTCTTTTCTAAAGAAGAAAAAGCAACATTCTCTCTCAGGAGTTTTACTTTTGCTGCACTCTGACAACAACCTCTTTCTGTCAGAAATTCGGTGCAGCACTGGAAATTCTTAATAATTGTTGTTGAAGCCTTTATCAATAGGCAACAGCAAGCTAAAAGCTTAGTGCTCCTAAAATGTGCACCTCACAAAAACAGTAGGGGAAGACTTTTAAAAAACAACATGCTACAGCTTACACAATTTAGGCAACTTTTATGATTGCTCAGCACTATTCCTTGCTATCTGCTTATTCTATCAATACAATTACCTTTGTAATTGAACGAAGTTCCTAATTAAAATTAATTTAATTTTTGCCTTTGAACTGGAAAGTCATATCAGAACATCATTGCTCCACTTCTTCAGATATTAATGTAATTTTAGTGATTTCCTCTATTGTTAGAATTGCTTCGGCTTAATCTATTAAGTTAAATGATTCTTTCATTTTTCCTTTCTGCATGTCTGTCCAGTGTCATTTACTTACCTACTATGTTCGTAATGGCAGCTAAATCCACTTTAGCCTTCATGTTCAGTTAAATAACTGAGAAATTAAATCTCCTTTTTTTCTGTTTCTTTGCAGCTTTCCTAATTTCTCCTGTGAACATAGGTGGCTGGATGGCTGTGACCTTATGCTCCACTCCTGGTTAGTTCACCAGCATATTATACAGTAAGTCATTCCTCCTTCCTTATCTCTGAAATAACGGTGAGACTATTAACACAATCTCCTTTTTCTGTATTATCTTTATTATTTTCATCACAACACTCAGCTACTGAAAAACTTAAGAAATACTGTTTTGGGGTGTCCTCATTACCATTCTTGTGGCAATTCCATCTGCTTTGTATAATGTTATCTCCATTCTCTCTGATCATATTTCCTGACTTCGCCTTATGAAATATGTCGTGCTCAGGGGAAGAAAAGGTGTTAAACAAAAGTAGCTGTACATCTCTTCTTTGACCATCACATCTTCCTAGACTGATATTTCCTTTTGGGGGAGGATTTCTGAACTCCATATTCTCTGTGGTGAAAATTCCTCAGTAGCTTATGTTCACCCAGGACTCCTTCCCATTCTTCTGTTATGCAAAGTCCAAGGAAAAGTTGCTGTCTGTGTTTGCCGTTTTATTGGAGAGAAATATGTAGATAAAACAAATGCCCAGGGAAAGCTGGAGAAAGCATAACTGCTCAGAGCTGATCTGAAGCCCTCCAGCTGAATCTTGACTCCTGTTGGTGGCTCAGGATCTTCTGTTCAATATGTGGGAGACTCATGCTTTAGATTTCTCAAGCCATTGTGCTTAACTGGACAATGGCCCTGACATGATTTCTAGTGGGAGTGACTTTTGTTGTTGTTTTTCCATGAAACTTGAATACAATAGAATTAAACCTAAGTCTTCTCAGTACACACTTAGTTGTGGTCTGGCTAAAGTCTAAAGAATTTTGAGTTTTACATGCAACTGCTTTCCATCTTCATGTACAGATTGTTAAGTAGATAAATGCAGAAGCTACGTAGCTTTTCAGCTTGGTAGTGAAGAGTGTATGTGCATAACTTGATGAGAACTATTCACTAGTAAAAAGTTTACTAATATGTAATCATAAATATCTTTAATCATCTTTTAATGAATGTTTATACTGGATACAATTGCTTTTTGTTCATAGTATGGAACTAACAGTACTGGAATTGTGGTACAAAGAGACCATCTCTTCCCGTTTCCTTCCATCCTCCTCCCTGCTTCTCTCTGCTCCTTTGCAGCAGTGGATTTCCTAATTCACTAAAAAACTTACAGCAGTCACAGCAGATACCAAAAACAAACAAAAAAACACAGCAGATACCAAAACAAACAAAACAAACAAAAAAACACAGCAGATACCAAAACAAACAAAAAAACAAACAAACAACCCAGATTAGGAGATGTGCAAAACGTTTGTTGGACTGTTTTTGTGCTAGTTGGCAGTGTAAGGATTGGATTAGAGGGGTCAGTTGTTTTTTTGTAGAATCAGCATGTGGCATGGCCATATGGTTATATAGCTTTGATCAGAAACAGCCTCCATGTGATTGCATCCCAAGTGCCTTTCAGCTGTTACATCTCCCATCACTTTTGTACGTACATCTTGCAGTCGTAACTACTCGGGACAAGAGTGAGATCTGTAATGTGGACACTCTCTGCCTGTGCAACTCCTATCAAACTACAGGGTAGCAGAGGTGAATTTCCTGCTTATGTTCTGTAGGATAACTTGTAAGGTGGAAATGGATTGCTAGGACAACAATGTGTTAAGTTTAGCATGAAATAACACTTCCAAATAGGAGAAAATTACCCTTTCTGGAAGTCTGTTCTCTTTTTAGTAAAAATACTCAGTTCCTTCAGTTTCCGCTCTTTGATTGCTGACACTGGAGTATTTAGTGTATCCATCAAGTACAAGAGAAAGCTCAGTCGATGAATTTTGTAACACATAAATTGCAATATATTGCAACCATCCATAACCTTAACCCATTCCAGGTAATTAAGCTATAAAGCAGCAGCCACTTATGCAGCTTCTTCTGTTCTTCCATAGTTCTTTATCTGTGCATTTTGCTTTTATTTTTCTTAGTAAAATGTGTCATATCTAGAGATATATACAATCTGAAAACCAATTAATACTTAAATAGCGTGTTAGGCACAAAGATTAATGCTCATCTTACAATATGAAGTACTTTTAAATTTCCCTTGTAACAGCTGTAAGTGCAATTTGTATACAAGTGTGTTGTTTTTGTATAGATCAAGTAAGTGTAATTTTATTCTGAATGTGCCTGGGTCACATGAAATGAAGTTTGCAAAGAGCACTTTGAAGTAGTAATTAAATACATAAGGGATATGATAGCTTAAAAGACTTGATTTATATCCTCTCTATGTGTACATATATATATGTTTGTATATCTATATTATATATAGATATATTCAGACTCAGTGCAGAGTGTGAACACATCCTCCATTGACCTTGTGGTATAACTGATGGTGTAGGCATGAAGCTGCTTGGTATTTTGTCTGGGCAGAGGTCTCAGAACCTTTCCATTAAAAATTATGTACAGTTAGGTCTGTAGCCTCTGCCCAAACTGAGGCAAACTCCCTTTGGAGCTAGCAAAAATTGTTCATCTGTATATTAAGTGCAACACATGCCTTAGTGTGTTTCTTTCAACTTTAGAACCTGAGAATTCAGCATCCATAAACTAGTATTCCTGAGGGTCAAAACCTTCCTTCCTTCTACAGGAAAGCTGCAAAAAGAGAGCATGACTTTTTCAATGCTATTTTCCTAACATATTGTATCTGTGACCTCAAAAGAAACTCTCTAGATGAGGAAACTGCTCTAAATTCTAAGCCTGTTTATGCTCTTCCCCCACCTCACAAGATAATTGCTAATAAGCTCCTGAAATAGCTTTCTGTGAGCGATTTATTAGGAATTGTTGGAGGGGAACACACATAAAGTTGTTTTATACTGGCCTTTAGTTTTAACAGTTCAGGAACTTTGGTGCATTCAACGGATCAGCTGGGGAATTCTGAAATGCAGAGAGGTTATTAAACTGTTTCAAACTGCAGTTGTTTGGCACATAATGGTCTTGACCCACCAAACTGTAGGTATCATTTTATTTATTTTTGATCTTGCCCTGCCCCAGTTTCTGCCACAAACATTCCTTCCCTCCCCAGCCGCCATCCCCACCACAAATTGAATCTAACACTGTGGTTCAGATTTAGATTGTATTCATTTGCCTATTCTATCCTATGCTCTTTGCCTATTTGCCTGTTCTATTCATTTTTCTTTTTTTGGCCTAGTTGCTTTCATTTATATTGCACGATAATCAACCACCTATCTCAATGTTGAAGTGCTCTTGACACATTCATAAAAACAGTTCTAAAATTTGGCTGTTATGTGCGAATGTGTTTTTCTTATGGGGTACCATCCTGCTGCTTTTATATTGGTTTTCTTCCTTGTGTAAAGGAAGAAATTATAGATGTGTGATTAGGAACCTTTTGCTCTAGGCTTATGCTTGTAATGTGAGGTTTCTGGAAGCCTTTGGTCTCTTCAGGAGCAGATGACTTTCACTTACTGATTTATTGCTTTTTTTTTTTAAACTGGCAGTATTTAGGGTCATGATCTGGAATTTTAGTTTTTAAACTGGAGTATGAATTCTTTCTTATTGACATACTGAAGTACTTCCAGATTATAAATGATACTGTGATAAGTGCCTGGCATCTGAAAGCACGAGATACCAATTGCAGGATAAATAAGCTCAGGTATCGTACCAGTGTACTTTTAAGCACTTTCATATTTCCATGGAGTTTTCTTTGATCTGGCATTAGGTTCCAACTCCATTATTTGGATGCTGGAGTTACAAATGAAGAAAGGTGTTTTAAATTAATAGACTCTGATATATCTAACCCTTAATAATTATAAATGTAAATAGTCTCTCTTGAGAGGAGAGGATCTTTTGATTCTCTCTGAATCCCTGGAAGTCAGGTGGAGTTTCAAGTGCCAAGTAAGTATCTCTTGAAGTTGAATGCCAAAGTTAGAATTTCAATGTCTTTATTGCTTTCTGTTCTCTCTTCTGGTATCAGGATGTCAAATGGAGTGTCTTTTTATTTAGTCAAATTTTCTCCTCCTCTCCTTTTATTTATTGGAAAGCATTATCCAAAGTGATAATTGCTATGATTGGTGACACGTTGATCTATAAAAAGATTAGTTTAGAATTTCTAAAGATTATCCCCAGTGTGTAACTCTGAGGTGGAAGCTTCATTTTGCCAGCTTACAGCAAACACAATCTGATCCTTCAGTGGCCTGTCTTTTATTAGAGTAATAATGTAGCTAATACTACATATTCATTAAATACCCAGATTTCTCAGTGTGGGGGTCTTGGTGAGAGTTAATGTGGCTTTCTGACTCATTAATACAGCACAAGCTGGAGGCTTTCACAGGAGCCTTTGTATTAAAATATAGTATGATTTTTTGAGTTTGGTTTTAGCTGTATTTAAACAATAGAATTTAAATATACTCAGTCTTGAGGCACCCAGTTGTATAATATGGCAAAGATATTCTTGATGGGTCTGAAATGCATCAAAATATGATGGCAATTGGTTCAAAATATGCATTGAAACCTCATGATAATGCTACAAAATTATTTTTGAGATAACTTTTTTTTATCATCTTATTTGACATTTTCCACTTTCTCTTTTAGTTAGATGTGCTTACATTAGAACAAATACTTGCTATATAAGATGTTAAACAGTTCTTCCAAGTGAGTTGTTTCTTAGTCGTTGGTCGCAATTTGGTTACTGCTACTGAATTTTAACCTTACCGGTTGAATTCCATGCTCTTTAGTGTTTTATAAGTGTGTGCATGCACACATGCACATACACACATATGTATGTATTCGTACTATATAGCATACTTACGTATTTATATTGTAGCAGAGTTAGGGCACAGAATAAGAGCAAAGGAAAGAAATGAAGTTTTGCACACAGTTTCAGAAGAAGACTTCCTGCATGACATATATTTGAGGGTGTATGAATTGGGCAGGCCTTTTGACCTTCTTTATTTCATCTGACTTTATGTAAATGAAAAAATACATTAAAAAGTGGCTGGTGAAGTGAGGCAAAGATGAAAAGGGTGACTTATTTCATCTGTAAAAGTAGTGTAAGTAGTGTAGTAATAAGTAAGTGTAAGTGTGTAATTAATGTGTAAGTAATAAGTAGTGTAACTTCTATGGTATCTTGTATAGGACTTAAAAAAATACGTTTAATTTGCAAGTTCTTAGCTTTCTGAAGCAGCCTCTTGTCTAGTCTGAATAGAGAACAGGATGTTGGGGTTTTTTTGTTTGTTTTTTCTCCCTTCCTCCCAGAGACCATTTATGAACTTATGACACTATTCCCATTTTATGCACCAATTTACAGAAACAGATTTTATCTTCTTTGTCCAGCACATATAGACAAATGAGTCTTATTGAAGCGATGAGGAAGTGCTTGTGGATAAGCTTCTCAATAAGGATTCGTTTTATTTATAATGATTTCCAGAATACTGACTCTACATCCAAAAGGCAAGAGTACTTTCAAAAAGTAGAGGTTATACTTCTGAGAATAGGGAGAGAAAATTCAGTTTATGTGGAATTTCTATTTCCAGTGTCCAGTCAATGCTGAGTGTCCAATCAATGGAAGCTTATTGGAAGTCCCATCTTTAACCTTTTGATGGTAAAATCATGCGTTTGATAGCATGACATAACAATTAATTAAAAAAAATTAAATAGCTGCAGCTACTTAATCTATTTGCTTTCTTTTGGGTCCGCTAAAGACAGATCAAATCAAAAGGTTGAATTTTTTTCCTACTTTTTAAGATTGTTTAATTCCTTAAATATATTTTCATTATCTTAACAGAGCCTTATTGGTTAGTGAATATGCAGAAAAAGCATTTCCAGGCTATATCTGTTTTAATGCACTCTTAAGAGACTCTTGCAAAATCAACACTCACCAAAAAGCTGGAGAGATGCATATTGAAGTGTAGCCTGCTTACCTAGTGTCACCTGCTGTGCCTTGTTCCTTACTGGAGTTGCAGGAAGTTGCTGTTTAATTAGGATGCTGGCTAAAGAGTGCTTCATAAATAAAGCTAATTGGTTTGAGTAGGGGTTTAAATCTTACAGAGCCTGTTGTTTTGCAGGCTCTTTTCAGACCTGAGAGTTCATTAAAGTGTATTGGATTTTAAGCTTTGTAGGTTTTTATATCTGTAACTTTTCTGGAAATTAAGAATTGATTGAAGTATGGATTAATAGGCTGAAAGTGAGGATGACTCTCATGACTGGCCTGCTGTATGCAAGAGAGATATCATGACTCATTCATTCCTGCTGCTTCACATAGACCAGAAATGGGGTTGTGCTTCCAGCTTGCAAACTCTATGGGTTGGTGTCACCTCTTCTCCCAGTACAACGCAACTACCTGCTGGGATTCTGTTGTGCTCGGCTGAGCCTGCCAAGTCCCCCAAGTTTGAGGATGTTGTTATGAACCAGCTTGACTTTAAGTGGTGTTGCCCAGCTGAGTGTAAGGGTCACACTTCTTAAACAGTTCCTGCTATGTTTGAAGAATTGATTTCTCCTGACCTCATCATTTATTAATTGATTAAAAATGCATTTTAAGTGCTGAGTAGATTCATTCACCTATTTCTGGTGAAAATAATGTCAGAAGTATTTTTGATAATATTCTTTCTTGTACAATAAAACAGATCTGCTAAACTGGTGTTTTGGTTAATTGTC
The DNA here is from genome assembly GCA_032353885.1 of Nothura maculosa. NCBI lineage: Eukaryota > Metazoa > Chordata > Aves > Tinamiformes > Tinamidae > Nothura > Nothura maculosa. The sequence continues at coordinate 4,544,534 of JAUBOD010000290.1, forward strand.
AGACCAGTTTTAGCAGGGAAGAGGGGAGAGGAGAGAAGGATAATAATAATAAAAAAAAAAGGCCTTGATTTCAGGGCAGTATTTCTCAGTAACTCTCTGTGCTAGGTGAAGTGCACATCCACATTGCAAGAGATGTAACTTGTGCTATCTGTCATCCCATTCAAAGCAGTTTATAGGCGTGAAATGATGCCTGCAGGCGTAATTTTCCCACAGTCAGATCGTTGCACTTTTTCTCCTTCTCTTCTAAGTGCTGAGGTCTCTTACCATACTGCATGCAGTTCACTGTGCTAGCATTTTCCTGCTGCTGTTAATCTGTCAGGGAATGGACTAAAACTTCTGATTTGTGAGGTACTTTATCAAGCACATAATCAGAAAATTCACTGATTGATTTTATTGATGTTTTTTTCTCTGGTACTCATTATTCAGTATCATGTATGATGCTGCTGTGACAGAAAAAAAGCTATTTTTAAGTGGGGAGAAATCTAAGGTGTGAAGACCTGGCCTCCTCCTGGGAGAACACTTGCAAAATAGCTCAATTTCTGGCCTATCTTTGAATTGCAAGATAGACCCCTTTTCTTAGTTTATTTCAGGGGAGAGGAAAAAAAAATATTTACAGCTGGCTTTTCGATTTTGCAGTTATGAGGAAATATAAATTATAAAACTCCTGGGATTTGGGAAGCACTGGAGTTAAGTAACTAGTTTTGCTTTTTGTGGAACTAATCAAAGACTGCAAACGAACTGTGGCAGTCATGAGGGAGGTTGGTTTGTTTCACTGCCAATGTTTGGTTGCCCAAAAATGCTGCTCCTATGCATTGACAGCTGCATATGGTCTCCTATATTAGACATATGCTGATGTGCACACATACTTTCTATCTGGTGCAGAAGAGCAAAGTAACTGCACAGGCACAAAGATCCTCCCTGTGAGAAATGAAGGTGAAGAGTGTGAGACCAATTGGACTCCTATGTGTGCTAATATGCACATAAAATGCTGCTCTCCCAGCTGTCCTGGGAAATGCTCAAGGTGCAAATGGTGTCATGGCATTGCTGCTACAATTCAGGTTCCAGGTGAAGGCTGCTAAAAGTGCTCTCCTTACTGAGACCAGTAAAGCTAATATCATGCCGTAAGATAGGCTGAGTTCAGATTGCTTGTAAACGATTCTTAAAAATGCCTTTCTTCATATATGCTATTATTTTCCAAAAAGTAACTAAAAATATGGTATTTAGTTATTTGCAAATACCGTGGAAATCCCATGCTTCTGCTTGTATTTTTTGGAAATACAAAAATTTAAAAATCTAATCTTTGGTAACTTCCAAAGCATCAATGCTGAAGCATCAATGCTGAAGCATCAAAATGGAAAGAATGTAATTAAGGGATGCTCACAAAGTAGGGTTAGTTTCAGGCATAGAGAAGAAGCACAACCCTATGATAATATAAAGGGAATTTAAAGGGGGGGGGGAAGAAAAAAAGAGAGAGAGAGAGAGAAATGTTCCTAAAAAGGATGCTCAAATGATAAAGTACAAATACTGCAGTAGAAAACTGACTGATGAAGCAAATGTTTCATAGCCATGTCATGTGAGGGGGGAAGAAGAAGGTAGTTAACCAAAAACCAACTATGATAGAAGTGTTTTTTTTTCAGGCACATGCCACAGAAGTAAATCTGAGGCCATATTTGTGCTATTTCGTATGTTCTGAGTTATGAAAAGATTTCCTTTGAATCCACTCACCAAATTTTTCAAAAAAAAAACAAACAAAAATTACTTCAGGTTCTTTTTTGGCATCATAGTACCTGATGAAATATACTTTCCATTTGATCATAATCAAGAAAATAGGAATATTGAAAAGAAAGTCTCATCTAGTTGTTGTAACAAAAGCTTTGGGAGGTCTTTCAGTGGGGGAGAACTTATAGAAGTAAAATGCAGTATTTATTTCTTGTTGGTAATAAAATTGGTAACTTGAGAACCCCTTTTTAAGCTCAAAAATATTGCTATGGAGCAGGTGTGTTCTTCTGTATCGTACTTTATTCTGGAATTCATATGGAATACAGTGCCTGTTACCTGAACTAAGCTACATCAAAACTGAACCAAAGTTGGACAAGGGTTATTCATTTGGTAGATCATTGCAATCACAGTTAAACAGGCTGAATACAGCTGAGGCTCAGAAGTCCTACCAGTTTCTGAGATGTTATTAAAAAAAAAAAGAAAAAATATATATGTATATATTTTTCTATGTTATAACCTCTGTATATTCATGTGTAGAGAAAAAAGGGAAACTCTAGTATTTAAATAAAAATGCTCAGTAATCTTTTTATTTTAGAATTATAAATTATTTTGCAAAAATATTACCAAGTAAGTTGAAACAATTTGTTTAAAATGTTTGTGTTAATATACTGTTTTTGCAGCTCTATACTCTAATACTATCAGGAAAATAATAATCAGCTTAATACAACATTTTTATCAGATTAATACAATATTTTTACGCCTCATCATTCAATTCACTCGTTTCCTGCTAAATGTAATCTTCATATCGTTGTGCCTCCATATACAGAGAATGTTAAATAGGAATCAGTCTTTAAGAATGCATTTGCCATCACCTTTCAATCTGAAGGGTTCTTGAATCTGCAAAAGTGAGTAGTTTGCAAATTGATTTGGATGAACCAGCTCTGAGTTAATAGTTAGGAAATGTTTATTCAATAGTTTGAGCCATTTTACCATCACACGCAATTTCATTTCCTGTTCCATCTTGCCATGTTCCAGTTGTCTGCTTCACTAGTTCAGTTGCTATTGAAGCATTCAGAAAACAGTTTTGAGCTGTAGGTTGTGTTTGGTATTTCTTACTGTATGGATTTCAAATAGTATTCTATTCTTCTTAATATTTGAAATATTTATTTCACTGTTTTGTACTATATTGTTGGTAAATTGCAGCAATTTCAGATGTTATATAGATGACGTTGTTTTGCCCTTTCTTTAGTAAACTGTAGTTACAGTTGAGATAGCCCTTCAAAATATATTTACATTCAGGTAAGAATTGCTTGAAGTACTCCTTCCTACCAGAGAATCAGACTGGTTTAGTGAAAAAAGTTAAATTTGAAAGTTTAAAATATGTAGAGTGTATAAGAGTAATAGAATTGTAATTATTATTACTGTGCTTATGTTGAGTGCCTTTTTTTTTTTCAAAATTTGCTCTACTCATTCCGTAAAACATCTTAGTTCATGATATTTCTTTTTTTAAATCTTTAAATCTTAATTTGTTTATTTATTTAAATGTGAGGAAGCTGAATAAATGGAATAGGCATTTCAAAGTTGTTTCTTACATTTTTAAGCATCCTAAACATCTGTAAAAATAAGTAATTTAGATGGCTAAGTATATATGTAGATGATGAACTTGAGGAAACTGTTCTCCTATTACATGAGACTATGTCCAAAAACAGTGGAAAATTTTGTAGAACAGTAAAGAATAAGCTTTATATCTGGATTCTAAAACTACACAGAAATTACAAGATCGACATTTCTATCTTTGAATATATTTCCTCCCCCTCTCTTGAAAACCAGTCTCAATATTCTTGAAAATGTTCAGGTAGTTGAACACATACGAAAGGATTTTCTTCCTTTTCAGTGAGAAAATACATCCCATCAACTCTTTTTGTCTTTAATAGCCTGAAGCGCATTGGATAGCATGAACTCATTACTAACTTCTGTTGATTTATTTTCTTTAGGAATATAAAGTAATCCTGATACATGCGTTTTCTCACTTTGTAGACATTAACAATATTTTGCTTCAATATTTTTGTGACCCATTTTCTGCAGAAATGTTGTTATATAAACTTATTTAGCTCTATAAAAAAGATATTTTTCTGTAATGCATACTGTATACAAAATTTATTAAAATACTCTTAACAAGGGTAAACTATACTCATCCTTTCTATCAATACTTATTTTATTTCTCTTGCTGATGAGACGAAAAAGATTTTGTGCATGCGTTATGCCAGATGTAACATACTGCAGATCCATGTATATAGATGAGTTCTTTAGGAAATTTTTCTACTGGAATCAAGAACTATCTAATGATCAAGGATGTTTTAATCAGCTGACCAGCATGGTACATGCTCATCAAGACATAAGCAGAGATTTTCAGTCTGATCTGGAAGGACATATGCTGATGCCACAGATTCTTAGTTTCTGTTATAAACCAAGCCCCAGAGTTGTGGTTCACCTGCCTGAAGCTGGGGATCATATTAAGAATTTCATACAGTTAGTGGCTAAGTCGTGTTATGGATTTTTGATATCTCATTCTGTGTTATGCATGAAAGTTTTTAAAGGCTTATTTTTTGTGGATGAGATCATCTTGAGCACCCTGGTAGTAATTTATGGTATTTTGAACCTTTTTTTCCCCCTCTTCCTTTATTCCTAGAGAAACTGTTCTATGCCAAAGATCTAACATATTCTCCAGGAAAATTTCCCTCTCTTTTCCCCATCCTCAATTGAATAACTACATTTGTCTTCCTTACTAATTTTAAGAAGTTTATTTTAAAATTTCCAAGTGATACTCAAGAGCATTGTGTAGCTTTATAGTAGATCATCACCTATTTCCTCGTTCTTTTAATTTTATACAATTAAAAGACTAAGTTTTATGATCAGTAGAAAGTGTTGAAGCTTTGTTTGCAAAAGAAGTGGTGACTGCATTTACATAAATGTCATTTACATGGCAACCTGGTCTGTGAAAAAGTATGTTTGCTATATATCATGTTCATTCCTTTGGTTATCTTGAGTTGCCTGACTGAATTGAACGTTTTTGTATCCATCCTGCAGAAATATGAGACCTTTGCCTGCTTATAAGGAAAGTTTGTAATTGAGTATAGGTGTCCTTAGTTAAGTGAGACAATGTTTCTTCTTTGTTATTTTAAGAAGAAAATTCAATATTGTGTGGGTGTTTCAGATTTTTAAATAACAGCTGAAAGGGTTGTGAACCCTTCGAGCACTGTCTTTATCTCTTTACTGCTAGTGCTGTTCAGCAAGTCCAGAAAGCTTGCAGATACACTGATGTGTAATGCAGTACTCTGATACATAAGGGAAAATAGGCAAATATGCTGCCTCTTTGCTTCCTTGCATCCAAGCAACATTTGATCTTGATTATTCTTAACCAATGTGCAACTGAAGGTCTCTCTAAAATACTCTTTTGATAGTAGTCTAAAGATAGACTAATCTAAAATGGACAGTGTGGGTGATAAAATGTTGAAGTATCTTTACCTGCTGCTGTTCATAGACCATAGCAAAGTGCAGACTATGGAATTTCAAAACATTTGAATGTAATTTTGGATGCAATTGGGAGGTAATAGGTGTTTATGGAAAAAAACAAAGCAAAACAAATTGATGTGCAAAGTCATTAAATTTTTTCTTCCAGAATGAACTCCTTGAGATAGATCAGTTGCTAGATTGGAGGGAGGAAAGCAGTAAGTGTGTAGAAACTTCACAAAAGCAAATCAAATCTATGTTCTGTTGGAAAGATGAGACTGGAGATGTATTTCTCACAGTATGGTAATCTAGACCCTGACATTTGGGCATAACAATGATATTGTTTCCTTTATCTCTGAACAGCTTTTTTCCTTTCAATTATTTTTCCTTCCATGAGCAGCAAATAACCCACTGATGTCATCCTCCCTGCAAACGTCCCTTTGGAAGGTGATTGAATTGCTCCTATCTTGTGAAGGAATGAGTTGTTTTATGTTGATTATATCATGAACATTGCACATTTGCTTCAGTCCTGTTTCCTTTCTAGTCTTTTAACTATTTACAAGTATCCACCTGCATAGCTGCGATTCGAAGGAAATGAAGGAACTAAGCACTTTTTTTCTGAGGATGTGTAAAGAAGAATTGCTTTTATCTTCTGTGTGTGTCTAGTACTACATATTAGACTGCATGATTCTACTGCTTTTCTCCCTCTCTGTTACTCGACTCAAGAGTCAACAGGGATAGGAATTAAATTGAAAAGAATCCTTTGAAATCAGTTGATTTTTGATCCCACGGTAGACTTTGGTCAGAGCATTACTTAAAAGTCAGTAAATTATTTCTGCTTTTGTATGAATAAGAAACTGTAAGAAAGAGAAAAGCAAAGGTGACTATAGTATACAGTTTAAAAGTGTTTTTTTGTTAATTGTGCTTAATTGCTCAA
>JAUBOD010000290.1:4550799-4569390 GCA_032353885.1 Nothura maculosa
TAAGAAAGAGAAAAGCAAAGGTGACTATAGTATACAGTTTAAAAGTGTTTTTTTGTTAATTGTGCTTAATTGCTCAAAACTGAAACATATTAGTTATTGATTTCATTAGCCTCGTCATTTCATCTGCTTCCAAATTTTATTCAAACTTGGAAAAATAACCTTTTTGGTAGTTTTTTTCCAATTTACACTTGCCTGTTTGTTCTTAATTTTTGTATTTGTCTTCCTCCACTTTCTCCCACCAGCTCATTTCATTCTAAATTTCATTGTAAAATGCTGATTTCTCTCAGATGGCTATCAAAGGGGACTAAACAGCCTAGGTCAAATTAGTTATCTATAATGTCAATAGATATCTAAACATCAATAAGTTAAGTAAGATTTCGCTCACCATAGAGATACACAGTATGGAAGGATAATTCTGGTTGTCTTTTAAAACCTCAGTAGATGCCAACTGTTCTATATTCAAATGACTGAAATAATATTATTTCCTGATTCTTTCATAAGTTTGCAGTGGAGATGGTACATAGTTGGTAATTAGAATGTACATAATTGGAAATTAGTCAAAAAGCAACCCCAAGAAACACTGGATTTGTGGAATACTCTTGAAGACAGGAAGAGTTGAGGGGTTTGAAGTTTTGTTTTGGTCACCTTTCTGCATTAGCAAAGAGTGTTATTTATTCTATATTAGTGGAAGAAATATATATAACAATAAGTAGAGCATTTAAAATTATGTGAAAATAGAAGGTAAAGATTTCAGCAAGAAGTCAGCATAGGTTGTCTCTATCCTGTGGTATAAGCTGAAAAGCTCAGGAAAGCACTAAGAATTTAAATTTCAGCTGATGTCTTTGGTCAGGATGTAGTCTTGTGGAGTTTTGCAGGTAACTTAAATTGTATGCCTTCATGGATGACTTCTTCAGTGTGGTAAAGTAAACGGTCATAAGGTCACAATGTGAAAATCAGTCAGTATAGCTTTACTTAAAAGGACTTGCAATGAGATAAGTGGCCTGGTGCTTCTGTAAGCTTATTCTCTCCTTTTTAAAGACAGTAAAGGTAATCAGATGTCCTTTATTTAAAGAACTAAGAGCTGGTGTGGAAGAAGGTTAACTTGCCTGAAGAGGTGAAAGTGGTGGAGCCAAGAAGCCAGCAGACAGAAAACCAATATTTGTAAAGTTTTATGTTTCATTCCATATTTAGGATGATAAACTCAGAAGCTCTGAGTTCTGGGAAGTTCCCTGAATGCTCTGCCTTTGAAAAATAAAAAAACCAAAAAACCAAAAACAAACACCTCCAACAATAACAAAGAAAACAAATATGGTTGTTAATCTGTCATTCCTATGTAATTAGGTCTATTTTTTCTTCAGGAGAAAGCAAAACCATCTGTAAAACTTCATAGACAATCCTGAATTCAGAGATGATCTATAAATGTAGCTGCAAATTTTTAGCTAAGATAAGGTATAAAGCAAAAGTGCGATGTAATTTTATTCTCTTATATTCCTGACGTAGTTATTATAAATACATATTGTGTTGATCATAGACATGAAAAAGAATCGAAAAGAGGAAGTCATTTTCTCTTCAGAGCGTGCTTCAACCTGGGGCAGTCACTTCTGCACGAGGTCACATGGAGAATGGATTTGCATTGTTAAAGAAGGCTGATAATATTACGATCAGTAACAATTTTTGTTGTTAGAAAAGATAAAATCAGACCTTATGCTTTGATGTGAACTGATAACTATAGAGATTGAAATTTACTCTCAGCTGCTCAGTAAATTCCTTGTTTATTGGGATTAACTGTGCAATGCTCAGAGGTATGTTGTTGTTCTGTCTTTTTTTCAGCATCAGTAGTTCTTTGACTGTCATATGTATCTTTTTTTCTTGTGACTCATGTATCTGACCTCAAGTGTAAATGAATATACCATTTAGGAAATTCATTTGCACTAGAAATGGTTAATTACTGAGGTACAGGTTTCTCTCTCTCTTTTTTTTTTTTTTTTTTTTTTTTTTTGGTCATCTTAATTTCAGGTATATGCCACCACAAGATTGTCTTTTATTTAACAACAAATCTCCCTCTTCATTGAGAAATTAGGTACTAAAAATAATGAATGTGCCTGCAACAACAGAGTATGAGATAGAAGTGATGATCTAATAAATCAAAAAAAAAGCTTTTGAAAAAATTTGAAGATTTTTGACTTTATGGATTTTGGCATTTTATTCCATTCATCAGGAGGAAAATGAGAATTTAAAGTATCCATGTGAAGTGGAGAAAGGAAGCTTTGGACCAGCTCAGCAATCCATATTGAACTTGCTTCACATTTGACTTGCTACCTCTGACAATACTTGGATTAGAAATCCTGCATGGCAACCTTGGAGCTTTTCCAAAAAGTCCTCTGCTTATTTATTTATTTATTTCCTAAAACAAGATATGTATTTGAACTTCTATCCTGAGGAATTCTGCCCACAAAACTATCCCACTTTCAGATAAGTGCTTTGTGCAAGGAAATATTCTCTCTCTTTCTCTCTTTCTCTCTCTCTCTCTCTCTCTCTCTCTCTGCTGCTGCTCACTTGTATAGTAACATACCTATGTCAATAAGTTGCATCAAATCACAACAAATCAACATCTGAACACAAAAACTTTGTTACAATTATTTTAGCTGTATTGTTTAATTATGCACTTGGTGCTCTTTCTTAAGCATTTGATTTTTTAGTGGGTGTTTATGTCTTCTTCCCCCTCTTCCATCCCTGGGAAATATGAGGGTTTTTTTTTGTTTGTATTTTGTTATTTTGTTATTTTTTTTTCTTTTTCTTCAGCATCCTTTTTTGGTCACTGTCAGAGGCAAGCTATTGGGATAAATTGGCTTTGTTTAGTGGAGTACTGCCCTTTTTTTTTTTTTTTTTTTTTTTTGGCAATCCATCAAGATTTCACCTGGCTTGCTTCTTGCTTTGTAGACTAAATTAAAAATACTATACTATAGTCTGGTAATAAGAAACATCAGTCTGAAGGAAAAAAAGAAAAAAAATGTGGATGCTCATTCTTCAAGTGTGCCTCAAATGTATATCTTATTGTTTCAGCTATTTTATTCCATAATAACAGAGTTTTAATTATTCCCTGTAGCTGATATGATGACCACTTTACAAAATGACCATTTTTATCTCCAAATGCCTATATATCAAAAGCACATTTGCTTTTTAAATTAATCATTATTCCTCAGCATAACGATAATTACAAGACAACTCTGGTCATATCCCTGCCCTCTCTTCCCCACTGATAAGATAGGAACAGTCTAAAAGGGATTTTGAATTTTTTCTTAATGGGGTGATCCATTCTTTATTGAGAAGGGATTGTTGAAAAAAAATGTGAAAAAAATTGTATGCTTTGCTAGTGAATTTGTATCTCCTTTGATGTTGGACTGGACTATGCAGAAACACAAGCAAATTGTGCATAGAGGATGATTTTCTTAGTTGTCACTGATGAGTTGTCATGACTAATGTATGATACATTTAGCCAGGTTTTATACTTTTAAAAGGTTTCTGATAGACATTATCTGAAAATCTAAATATATATATTTATCTAAAAGATTGTCTGCTTCATGTAGAAATAGTTTTCTAAATGGAAACAATGCTTGCATTAGCAAAGTCAGCATGTAATGTGTAAGTAGCAGTTCAATCATGCTAAAATTGGACTCCTCAAGAAGCATATTTTTGGTTGAACCGCATTATATCTACTTAGTTTTATTTATTAAAACATTCTGTCTCTTTCAGTACTGTCCTTCCCATGCCCTCTATCTCTAACTGGAAGACTCCACAGTGTGGGAGCTTTGTTCTCTCTCAACTCCATGCCTAGATGTAAGCGTTAATCTCCTGGGGGCAAGATGTCCACTTTTAGCTCTGGTACACTTATAAATAGGCCTCCATGTTGAAGACTGCAGAAGTTTTGATGAGTTACAAATATATCCCACTCTTGTTTGAAGGTTTATAGCCATTTTCAAGGGAGAGAATATGCCAGAGTGGTTTTTCTCATTTGTGCTCATTTAATTTGCCCAGTGCTCTTGGGCAAAAATGGTTTGTTCCAAGTATCTGTGGAGTAGTAAATCATTCTAAATAAAGAGGCTAGGAGGAAGTGGGAGGATGGTCTCTGTTGGCTTGTCTGGTTTTCTGCATGCAGCAGAAGGAGCAGGCTTTATCAGACAATACCTTATTTGCATCTTTCCTATCCTGTGCAGGAGAGACTGATTGAATGGTGATTTACATTAGTCTGCTGTTCCTGAGAATGCTCATGGTTTGGTTCCGTTTGTTCTTGCTATGCACCCACACATTTTCCATTAGTTACTTTGTTCTCTTCTCAGTCCCTACTAATCACTTTGATATGATCTATACCTGCTGCCTAGGCAGTGCGGTACTGGTTTTTTTTTGCTGAATTTGCCACAATGAGGAAAAACTTTACCATATAAACACAATGAAAAGTTAGGATGGGAATGGACCTCTTGATATGGTGCAGCCCCCATTGTACAGCAGGGTCAACTACAGCAGGTTGCCCAAAATTACTCTCTGTCCTGTATTGGGAAGCCCAGAACTATATAATCTCGAGTAATGACCTTACAAGGCTCAGAGGAGGGTGCACATCCCTCAGCCTCCTGGCAATAAGGTTCTTCTCTGTGCTTTTCTCCAGCCTGTTGAGGTCTGACTGAGAAATGGCACAGTTCTCTGGCGTATCACCTGCTGCTCCCAGTCTTGTATCATTTCTGAATTCCCTCAAGGCACATTCCGTCCCATCATACAGATTCAAGGATAGGGAGGTTGAATAGTATTGACTCCTGGGTGCACCACTATTGACTGATCTCCATTTTGTGCCACTGATCACAGTCCTTTGAGATCAGCAGCTCAGATGGTTTCCAAAAACATCACACTCAGCTCCTCCATGAGGATGTAATGGGATACAGTAGGCAAAGCCTTACAGAAGTCCAAGTAAGCAACATCCACTGCTTTCCCCTCATCCACTTAACCAGTCATTTCTTCGCAGGAGCCTGTTTGTGTGGTTAAACCAAATTTCCTTTTCATAAGTCTATGCTGAATATTCATGATCCCCTTCCTATCCTTTGTGTTACTGGAAACAGTCTCCAGGAATAGTTGCTACCTCATTTTCCCAAGAATATCCTCCTCCTGGCCCTTCATGAAGGTGGGGTGATAGTTGCTTTCTTCGAGCCCTCAGGAACAACCTCTCTTGAGATTGTTCCAACCATGTTTCCAAGGGAGATAAGTAAATAATGCATCTGCTTATATTGGAGAGGAAACCACCTTCTTCTTCTTAAATTAACTTAGGTATTTGAAGAGAGCCATGCAGTTTTAGCATTTACTTGTAGTATAAATGAGGTGCAGAGTTTGTATCAGCAGTTGCAACTCATTTCTTCCAAAAAGAATGACTCGGAAATTTCACTTGGTACTTTCAGTGTTCTTTCCTGGAAAGTGCGTAGCATAACCCATTTGGAGAGAGAAAAACAGAATGTGCGTGAGCTTAGCAGAATGCATACACAATACTTAGGTTGCAAATATTATTCTAAAATGGAATTGGAAACTATCTGATATAGTAACTAGCAAAATAACCTGCCTTAATAGAGAAGAATGCTTCTGTGGACACTGCACATAGAATAATTTTCTCAAGGTTCAAGATGATCTTTAAAAAGCAGCTGTGATTAGAAATGCCACTGAAACACCTCAAATGAATATACTACAGAAGTGTGATGTATTTTAAGGAGATGACAGAAAAGTTAACGTGGTTGCTTGCCAGTTGCCTACAAAATTCCAAGTATATGAGACAAGTTAATGTGCAGTCTAATGAACAAATATTGAAATGTTAGTACATCCAACATCATCAATATATGTCACAAAGATCTTACTGCCTCAGTAATTATATTTTTGGGTCACTAGAAAATGAGGTGAATTGAAGCAGTTTCTGAACAGATCCAGGGGTTCTGGTGTCCTGATATCTATCATGAATTGTGCTTTGTGCTTGTTGGAGCTCAGAAGAAAATGCACATTTTTCTAGCACGATGATTCACGGGGAACTTTATTATTTAAAATTATGAAAGTATATATTGAAAAATCCTTTCTCTTTCAGCCTTTGGGAACTATAGAGATACTCACAAGGGTTATTTTATATTTCTGTATGACAGTTTCTCAAACAAATTAATGACAAACTAGGTTCTCAATCTAGATTTTTGGTGTCAAAAATGGATTTATTATTCTTAAGATTGAATATTTAGTAGAAAAATACAGATCAGAATTGATAGAAAATATCTAGTTGAATCTTTTCATATGACAAAAAGAGATCTGAGATACTCAGCTTCCAGCACCAAACTTCATAATTTGTGCTTTTTTTCAAGTCAGTTTCCCACTCAAATATTATAGTACAATACAGCATGGTAATAAAATGTACTTTCATGTATTGTCCAAGTTAGTTGTTCATCTCTGAGGAATTAAAATATTCTCCAACTTTTTCTGTCTATTTATATGATGGTATTTTAATTGCATGTCAATGGCTTGGAAAAAGGCGAGTGACGAATTGTGCCCACAGGAGCATTTGGCACATAATTTTTTTGGACTTTCAATTTGATGCAGCTCACTCGAGGCAATAAACATGACATTCCTGGAAAAGTACTGTATTACAGTCGACTTGATGTCACGATTATTAATCTCCAATCAATCACAACAGGGCTTTCTATGACAAACTGGAGAGGAAAAAAAAAAAAAAGCCTCCCCACTGCTACCCTCTGCCTCCCCAAATCTCAGAAGTGCACAGTGCACTTAATAATGTTAAATTAGTTAAGAAAAAAACATCGCAGGTGTAATTGCAGTTTATCAAGCTCTTAAGGAGAAAACAAAAGGTTTTTTTCTCTTTGTTTGTCTTTTGTTTTTTTCTTTTAACTGAGGAAAAAAAAAATTATCTGGAAAAGAAATGTTTTTTAATCAAGGAAAAGTGAAGTATAGTAAAACTAGCAGTAATGATACTGCTGAATTAGAAGAAAAATACTTGAATATTTAAAGCAAAGCATACGAATTTTATGATCTGTCCACAATCCTATGACTGAGTCATCATAATTTACAAAGAGATAAATGTGCTAATTTTTGTTAAGCTACCTAGTTCAATATCTGGCCGCTGTGGTCTTTGCATACAGACACCTTTCCTTTCTTTTATGCTTGTTTTTTTTTGTTGTTGTTGTTTGTTTGTTTTGTTTTTTTTTTTGAATAAGTTAACACGAAGTGGAGCCAAGAAAGCATTTTTCTACATTGTTTTTATTATCTAATTTTCATGTCTTTCATAGTAATGATAATCATACTAATCACTTTCCCAGTGAAATTCTGAAGCCTATGAAAAACTACTGCTTTTAGATTTGTAACTAAATTCTGCAGGGCTTGTGTTCAAAGTGGTTGTATATCTCTTTTCAGACAAACTTGATCATATTTGCCTGTTGTTCAAACTAGAAGCATCTATAAGCAACTCTAAGCATTGAATCCTATACATAGTTTTTTAATTCATCCGTTTCACTCATGAGCAGAGATATCTATTGCTAGAAAAGGAAAACACTCATCTCCAGGGCAGACCAGACAGCAATACATACTTTATCTTCTCTACAAGTATAGAAGTCTACAAGTCTAATATTTTATGTATGTGTCAATCTATGAAAACACTAAGGTGCTGCACTCTGCCTGGGTGACTAGGCATTAACATTCTATGGCAGTTAAGATGATGAAACCATGTTTTTCTTTCTGCTTACTTTAGAGTAGTTGCATTTATGCTACATTTTATAACCAAAGTACCATGTATAGTCAGTGGGAAGAAATGGTTTGGAGCCTCCCCTAGAAGCCCTGATCTAGATGATGTAAATAACATCCAGAGGTGCGTATTTTGTTTCTTCTTTGTGAATGTTGTGAATACATGAGCTGATATTCTTTCTCTTATGAAGCTATGGGAAAGAATTACTAGTGAGAAAGAACCATTGGGAAAATTATAGGTCTTTTGTATATGTGTTTTTCTGTGAAATTATAATATCTGTTAGCCTATATATATATTATGTATATATATTATTCTAATATTAATACATATGTCAGTAAGATAGAAAAGCATGAATTACTTTTGCAAACTATATGCAAGTAGACATAAACTTTTTCAAACATATGTCAGCTAAGTCACTTCGGTTTGTTCTCTAAAAGTCGTGTCTATTTGGTTACCTTTCCTCTTTATTGGTCACTTGCTGTAGGAAGTTTGAGGAAGCAGCCTTGTCTCATGGCCTTCCCCAGAAAGTGGGGAGCTGCTTGGGCTGTAATTGACCTTTGAATTTGTTGATAAGGTCATAAGCCTGCTGGCTGTAGAAGTGCCATTGCACAGCTCAGTGAAATTACCCAAGCACTTTACTGTCCTCCCTGATGAGGAGAAACAACTGGCATTTATAATATTCCTACAAGTGACCCACTGCAGTCAGATTTGAAGTGCAATAAAACAAATCAAGTGCTCCACTTTAGGCATCCTTGGGTAGCAGGAAGATGAACCAAATGCATCCTGTTTTGTTCTCATGAAGAGCAATCTCAAGCAAAGTAATTAACCTTTCTGGAACAATTATTAAATATCTGGTCAAATCTCAGCGTGATAAGCAGGCTGTAGATGTGCAGAGTTCATTATTATACAGAAATGTGCTGAAATGAAAGTCTTACAGCTAGTCAGAGTACAAGGGTACTGTACTGATCCATGACGGCACGCTTAATTCTCACTTATCCAAAGCATTATTTTTTGTTAAGCACTGAAGTCATACTGAGCATATTTCAAGACAAAAACATAATAAGTAATACCTGCCCTGTGGTTAGTAGCTGAAATACGCAGAAAGTGCAGAGAATGAAGAATATGTTTAAGGGAGGATGGCACTTTGCTTTTGGGGAATTTTAATATAATATTACTATTGCTGGTATTTTGCCATATTGCAGGCTGTGCTGGAAGACACAGTCCGAGGAAGAGAGAACAAGCAGTTGCAGTCCTCAGAGAATAAAGGCTACAGGCTAGAGTTCTCGCACAAATATGGGCAAAGATTTAGACTATATTTCTTACAGTTTCTACCATATCAAAATGGGAGATGCAGAGCTTGATATGGCAAAATCGGATTTGGATATATTTGCTTGGTGAGGGAACCCAGATTGTGTTGTAGCAGACTTATTTCTGAGTACTCATACAAATTTGTGTTGACCATAAAGACAAGTAGCTGGGCTGGGATGAAAGGGATGGTAAGGAATGGCACCTATTTGTTTTTTCTGACTACAGCAGAAACTTTATTTGGTAAGTGATCTGTATTTATTCAATGTTATGCTGGTGACTTAACATTGACTTGAGGTCAGGTTATTGACAATAAAAGCTTTAAATTATAAAGCAAGAAGAGATATTTTGTAGATTTTAAAACCGGCACTGTCAGAAAGGATGACCTGCAGAAGGAAACTCTCTTTCTCCTAACTTCCAGTGCTGAGAGTTTCTAAGGACTGAACTGTCAAATACAGGAAGGAAAAACTGGGTCCGTGGATTCTGAGATTTTATTTTCCACTGTTATGTGGGAAGAGTTGACATAAGCTGTGGTACAAAGGTAACTAATTTACTTTTGTGTGTGGCAAGATATAGGGTTGAAAGTCAAGCTTGGCTTTTTGGTAAGGAGCCAACATAATGGCTGACATATGTACTCTGAAATTAAGTACACCAGCTGGATGAAGATGTAAAGAAAGGAAGAAAGAAGAAACCTTGAAACCTTTTTACCTACTTTTGTTTTCCACTTTTATTACTGGTTTCCTCTCTTCTGTGCTTTGGAGCTGATAAGTGCTGGTGTAAAAAATCATACAAACAAAAAGAAATTCTGTGACCCTTGCCAAGATCTTATGTGAAAGGAGTCTGCTGAAATGGTTGCTACTAGTTGGGATGGTCCTCTGTTTATTGCTTCTGGAAATGAAAAATATGCCCAAGTTTTCTCTAACTGCTGCCAGATATTAAGCTGTCATCCTTTCACTGTTTATTCAGCACATGTTTCCAGTGAAGCACAGAATGTTACAATGAACTGATGATCGATCCAAAATACCACAAATGCCTAGACTGAAGAACATCCATAATGGTAAATGTGGAAGGTCTAAATCTGACCCTCCTCACATTGATTTTGTAGTTTCTATAGCACAGTTACCTTTTGCTAGAGTTCTTCTCATTTATATTGTGAAATCAAAACCAGACCAGACACTTCTGCTCATAAGGTAATGCTAGTGTTTTGGCAACATTTTTAAAAAAGAAAACTAGTAAATTATCACTTGCATACTTCTTATTGCCCTTTAGCTTTAATTCAGTCTTCCTGGATAGATCTACTTTAAGGCTTTCCTAAAGATGTGTTAGTAATCCAGTGATAATGTGATTCTTGAATGTCAATGTTGGACATTGAATATCAATGTCTTGCAGGGTATCCGGGGAACAGCGTTACACTGTAGCTTGTGGTGATAGGCAGTAGCTTTATTGGCCAGTTACTGATCTCATTCACATTCTCAGTCAAATATTCTGTGAGTCCAGGATTTAAATGTTTGCCAATGCTGTCTTAATTTCTTACGACTATATCGGGCACCTAGGCAAAAATTGGTTATGGAAGAATTACTAGGAATAAAGCCTTAAAAGCGTCTACTCCGGATAGTTTATGTTCTTAATCTAGCTTGTGCACCTGTATTGATCAGTGTAATAGTGCAGAAATGTATTAATAGTGTATGCTGTGGATATGGATCTTAGAATAATTTAGGATACAATCTGATCCTTTGAATTTGGAAATGGAAGGCGGGAAAATATTTCTTAAGGAAAAAGACTCTTTATAAGTGAAGAAATTATTGGAGTCGAACTCTTATCTGTTCACATGTATTTCCGTGGAAGAAACTACAGAGATAAACATGCCCAATTTTCATGGCTTCCTGTACAGCCTATCTTGATGTTGCCAGTGCTCCTTATGCCCTACACTGGGAGTTCCACAAAATCCTCAGTTTTATTTTATGATACAACTGCTGCCAGAGAATAGATGATATATTACTCTTGTCCCATGCAGGTCTTAAAACAATTTTCCTTCTCTGTGTGAATCCTTTCTTGCAAGGTTTTTTATTCTGTAAAGCTTTTACTTACTGATATGAATTGACTGTGTAATCTCTACTCTCTCACGCATCCATTGTTTTTCTTCCTGCTGTTTTTTTTTGACAAATCCCTTTTTTGCATGTCAGCTTTTAAATTGATAACTGTAATATCTTTGTCTGAAAAAAATATCCAGGAGATACTAATTTCTACTAAATATTCTTACTAATCCTGAGGCAAGGGTAATTTTTTTATGGCTTAAGAAAACATCTCTCTGATTTCCAGCAGGATCAAAATCATCATTATCTAAATTCTACTTTAACCACATCCTTCCTGCAGAAATATATTTTATTTTATTTTATTTTTATTTTTTATTTTATTTTTTTATTTTATTTTTTTTTTCTGTATTTGATTTTACTCAATAAATTCTTCCAAAATTCTGAACAGTAATTTGGAAATTCTGAGATATGTGGTCTTCCTCTTCTGTATGCTTTTGCCTGATGGTATCAGGATGGACTGAATTGACTAGTTGGCTTTTTTTTTTTTCCCCATTATCTAGATAACTGTTGTGCTAGTACTGGTATACTATACAAGCACCTAATGTTACTGATAGTTCACTAATGTTATATCCCATCAGTCCTTATTAAAACACTTGTTTCTGCCAAGGAAAACAAGGCATGACAATGCCTCAGTTGTATAGTTTTAATAGAAAAAAACAATAATCTCATAATCAAGATTAATCAAAGCGTATACTTGTAAACACCAGAAGATTTTGTGACTTGCATATCTATGATTAATAATGGTAATTAATTTATGTCTGCCCATGTTACTTGTATAAGTATAAACTATATTCTATAAATATATAGTTTGGAGTATTTTTACGATGCATTTTATGGAATGGGTTTTACAGGTTTTAAAACAGTGCCATAATGTCTATAGGGCTGGACAGATAAGCTGTTCTGAGGTACTCCCTTAGCATGAGTTTAACCCTACAATATCTTTTTTTGATTACTGTACGACTTAGCATTGATTAACTGTTTTTGGAAGTCTTCCATAGACTTCAAAGCAGCCAGGATTTCATCTATAAACTTTAATGAAAGTTATAGAACAGTTAATCTCTCTAAGGAAGAGTAATTTCAGTGACAAAAACCTTCATTAAAACAGAATGAAGGTTGTGACTTCCTTCTTCCAGGTCTTCCAGAACTTCAAGTTCAGCAAAATTCAATTATCTGCCAAGTCTCATGCTTTAGTTTCCAGTTGAATTTAGCTTCCAACTAAATTGATTGTGTGAGATTCAGCTCCACTGCATGAATGAGAGTGGAGCGAAAGTTAGGTAGGGTAGCAGCTGTTGTTTAAGGTGAAGGAGATTGTCCAAGTGTGGTCAAAGGATCCAAGTATTTGCCTTGGAACTATGTCGTATTGCAGCATTGTATTGGATTGTAGAGCTTGGTTATAATTATGTGTGATTTGTAAGAGGCAAGGTCAGAGATCGATGTATTGGGTAATGGATAATGGAAAATAAAGGCTACATAATGTAATTTCTTAACAAAATTAGTAATCTTCTATAGAGACAGAGCTTTATGGCAATGTAAGAGTCACTCCAGTGACACTACAATTTTCAAAAAGGGCAGGAAAGAGGACATGGACAACTACAGGCCAGTTAGTCTCCCCCGACCCTTGAAAAGGACATGGGGCAATGCATCCTTGATGTCACGTCTAAGCATGTGAAGGATAAGGATGTCATCAGGAGTATTCAGCATGGTTTCACGAAGGGGAAATACTTTTTAACCAACCTGAAAGCCTTCTAGAAATACTTTTTAACCAACCTGAAAGCCTTCTATAATGCAATGATTGGGCAGAGAGGAGAGAGCAGTGGATGTTGTCTACTTTGACTTCAGCGGATCTTTTAGTGCTCTCTCCCATGGCATTCTCATAGGTGGACATTATCTTGTCCACTATCTGGACAGAGTTCTGGGCAACATGGACAACTCTGAACAGGGTGATGGAATTAGGTATCTCCAGAGGTCCTTTTTGACTTCAGCCATTCTGTGATTCTGTGATATGTCTTGCAAGTTATGTGTGCTGTACCTACAAACAACTAGAGTTGTAACTGAAGGGTGGCAGCATGAGTTGATGGTACAGTGAAAGCACAGCCCACAGTGAAAGCGTATCCTACAGTGCTGTATTTTTTTAGCTAATAGCTGAAAACTGCTGCAAGTATATTTCACATGCTACAGAAAGGCTGTTAGTGGACTTGTGTTTTGAAGATGCTATCTCTGTTCGTTAGCGCTGATTTCACTTCTATTGTTTTTTAAGCATCATTTTAAAATGATAATATCTATATAGTACAGTTATTTCACTTTAAAGTTGGCAAATCACAACAGCTCTCTTAAATGTTTTTGAGGCTATTCCAAAATCAAATCCTTTTTAATTAAAGCTCAGTTTCAGTTGATAGCCTCAAACCGTAAGCTCCATCACTCATTTCTTTTGTGGACTATGTTGAACAGATTCCCCTGAATTTTGAGCTTAATATAAATCTACACAGAATGTTTTCTGAAACTGCTCGAAGAGCAGGGCTTCTTAAATGAATTTAAAAGCTGAAGATTTAATTGTATATTTTTGTAGAGCTGAAGCAAATACTTTTCTAACAAAAAAGAATGTACTCTGATACAGCTATTCTGCTTAGGTGTATTTTAGACTTTTTCATACAGAAAAACACATAATCTGTTACTGAATAGATAAGACTCATTTATAATTTACTGTCAATGTTTTGTGGATGTAATGATCCTGCTTACTTATTGGTCCTCATATTATGTAGAATTTAAAAGGTATCTGTCTTGCCAGAAGACAAAACTAAAGATCAAATAACTTTTATTTTATCATATTATATGGCATTGTATTTTATGGATAGTTGTCAAGAAGCAGTAGTCCCTTTCTGATTGATAAAGGACAAGAAGGTGATTGAAAACAAACAGTGTGCACATGTCATGTGAGAATCATGCCTGACATACCTGATTGCCATCTGCAATGAGAAGAGTGAATGTGGAGACAAAGAACAGACAGGGGAGATTGTTTACCTTGACCTTAGCAAGACCTTGGGTGTGTTTTTTTGTGTTGTCTTTATGACCAAATTCGTGAGATACGGAATTAGTAGAGTGGATGTGAAAGCAGGTGGAAACTTATCTGGAGTGTCACACTCAAAATGGTGTCAGCAGTG
Source organism: Nothura maculosa (assembly GCA_032353885.1). Classification (NCBI taxonomy): domain Eukaryota; kingdom Metazoa; phylum Chordata; class Aves; order Tinamiformes; family Tinamidae; genus Nothura; species Nothura maculosa. Next base: position 4,565,118 of record JAUBOD010000290.1, read on the forward strand.
ACACAAAATGATGTCTGATTGCTAGTGGCATCTCCCAGTGGTTAATACCGATATCAATACTGTGTAAAGTCTTCATCAACAACATGTCATGCCCTGCCCTTAGCTGAAGTAATCGCACTGGGGTGTGATATAGGGAAAGAGCTTTGGAGAAAAGGACCTGGGGTCCCTCTGGACGGAGGGCTGAGCACAATATAGTAGTGTGCTCTTGCAGCAAAGGTAACCAGCTGTGTGCCCCGTTGTGTTTAGAGACTCTTCTCTGGCACTTTTGATGCTGCACCTGGTCTGGTAAATCTGCTCAGGCTATTTCTTATCATCTTCTAGTCTAGGATGTAATCTCGGATATTGAGATTTTGCCTTTAAAGTTTCAGAAAAAACCCTTCCGATATATCTTAGAAAAAGAGATCTATAAAAATTGTCTTCCCAGTGTTTGAAGTATGTGGAGGAAAACAAAGCAAGATGTAAGATATGGAATTAGTAATATATTATTTTCCATTTTGCTTTTTAATAACTATGTCAAATTTAGATTTTAATTTATTCTGAAAGTGAACCTATCCTGAACCTGTCCTGGTTTTCATTAAGTTGCTTATGCGATAATTCTCCTGAACAGCCAAATGCATTTCTTTTATAACTTATGCAGATTAAATATTCGTTTAGGGCTTGCAAAAATTGAATAAAAATGAATGTGCAACTTGAGGAATTGAAGATTTAAGAAAGAAAACAAAAAAATAGTGAGCAACTGCTGAGATGGACATTCACAGGCATTCTTTACTATGACAAAAGAAGGTAAAGATTAATGACAGCAGAAAACAAATGAAGCACAGATTTCTGTGCAGTAGGAAACCTCAAGCAGACAGGAGAAGGTTCTAGCCTTACTGTGAATAAGAGCTCTCAATTATGTGTGCATTTATCACTGTCATTAAAAGCATAATATGTGCATATTGTGGGGGTTTTTTTACAGCATCTAGCTACTGTATTGTTAAGATGATTGTTGTCCTTGCAAAGTTAGAGATCTGAAAAATATTATTAGCTTTATTTGCTTTTCCAGTCACATGTTTTTAGTAGACAGTCAAACAGCAATTCTTGCATTTTGGAGGAGTTTTCGAAATGGTGTCATTTTGTGTCAGTAGTGAAATAAGGTCTCTTCTACAGGTCTTTAGTTCCACACATACCAGTGAATCTAAAACTGATAGTTCAAGAGTCAGTCTTTCTAATCATAATCTTCATCTCCAAGATTGTTTGGCCATCTTCATCTTTGCTGCTCTAATTCCAGTCATGTTCAATTTTTTGATGTCAATTATAACATAATGTTAAGATACTTCAGTGTGCTTTCTTCTCTTTATATTTCAAAAAAAAATAAATTTAACACAAAGGACAAAAGTGGCAAATTCTTCTGGAAATCCTTTCATTTTAGTCTGAGAACCTTTGCATCCTCAAATTTTTGTTTTCATTGCTTACTTTTTCAAACAGAAGCATAGGCTCATTAGTAGATTCTCAAAGACTTGCCTCCATCTAAATAAATGTATTATCAGGATGGCAATCTGTAAAGCTATAGTTTAGTTTCTAGGATGGAGCAAGCTATATAGTGCAAATAACTGAGCATACGTGGCCTATTTCTGCTGCGATTATTCACACATCAGTTACTGTGCTGATTCATTCTATGAAATAACTTGCTGTATGCCAAAACTGAAGCAAGAATGCATATTTTCTTCTGTAAGTAATGAAAATTCAGAAAGTGAGAAGTGTGTTTTTTTTTTTTATTAAATGCTTTCAGGAACTAATTCTGCTAAATAATAAAGAGCATCTCATCAACGCACTTGTGTTTTCTTGAGCAGTTTAGGAGTGCTAAGAAAATCAATATGTGCTAGGTAATTCAGATTAAATGACAGACAAAAGATGTGAACTGACACCTCATTAGATAAATTCAATGTTAAAATATTTACTTGATGTAAATGTTGGCCTTTGTCATTAAATGTGATTTCTATCAATACTTGTTAATATTTTGTTTAAAATCTACTGTTGAGTTCTTTTCTTGTCAATAATTTTCTTTAGACTGTGCAGAAATCATTATGTGCTGAATAGCTGCAATAATTTATGCCTGCTTATACTCAGGAAAAATTTTAGAAATATTTTGCCATTTTTCTTTCAAATCAAGATAGTAGAATCCTGGCCAAATTCATCCCTTGTCTCCCTTTACTGATGTCAAGATAAGGATTGTTCCCTAGTTTTTTCTTGTTTTTCTTGTTTTTTCTGTAAGATGTGGTTAATTTGGGCATTCAGCATCAGTTATGCAAAATTCCCAGTTAACCCAGGCAAGGTTAATCCACAGCACCATAGTCCTCTTGTCTGGACAGTAGGAGGAATTCATGTAGCGTGTGGCTCTTGGCTCTTACCAGAGATCTTTTGGCTCTTACCAAATTGCTGTGGCCGTCCAAACAAATGCCCATGTGACATTAGCGGGCATTGGTTTGTTGATTCCAGCTCCTGTGACTGTCATGGCAGGATGTACCTTTCCTAAAGAGGGAAGTTCTGCATTTTGATAAACTAGTGAATCTAGTTACATGGTAGGAGAGGTGTTGTATGAAACTTTTGAGTGTCACGTAGCTTGCCCTGATTGAAGTTAAACATTGCGGTTTCAGTAAACGAGAGTTTATGGGGTATGTGCAGGGCACTGGAACTAATCTTTTCTGACAAGCCCACCTCACCTGTCACATATGGAAAGTGTTCCACCAAAAAATAGATATGTTTCAAATCTCCATTTGATTACATTTGATTGATTACACTTTCAGTTGGCTATATTAGTCAATAAACGCCTCCGTGCTAGAAAAAGCATCATGCGCTCCAAAACAAGCAACACAAGCAAGTTTGTATCTTCAAGTAATGATTTTGTGCTGTGTGAAAATGAACTGCTACTCTCCAGGCACCTGATCAACCCGACCTGCATACATCATGCTTGCAGAAAAGTTCATTTACTGTTCTTTTTTTTTTTTGCAAGTTTTCTTATAATTTGCCTTAATGATAAATATCTAAACAGAAACAGAAAATGATGTGTGCATGAAAGAGCAAGGAAGGAAGCCACATAAGCTTCTCTACCATCCTCAGATACCTACACTCAATTAACAAGAACATGTTTTGTTGTTTTAGTTGCCAGTAAGTAATTGCTGAAATTCAATTGGCCTATATAATATCTTCATTTCCCTCCCTGAGCTTCATTCTAGTCACCCTCAAATACTCGCAGCCTGAGACACATCTCTGGGAGTGCTCCAGGTGGTTTATGGCTCTATTCTGTATTATATAGATATATAAATATGCCAAATTTTAACTAGGCATTCTTATATTTTCTTCCAGTCTTTTTTACTCAAGTGCTTATAAAAAAATGATTTTTTAAACTTGCTTCTGACAGCAAGGGAGAATTATTTGCAGGCTATTTCATTTTATTTTTTTACTACACCAGGATGCCTCAGTTAGAAATGCTGCTGTTGGCAGGATTTTAAGTCATTTCCAAGTTGATGTTTCAGTCTCAAAGTGGCTTGTGTGAATGAGACACTCATAGTTTCCACTGTGTGTTAGCAGTATTTCAGCTTCTTGTGATCTGAGAGGAAGCAACTAGACCAAACATATGTGGTAGGTTACCTCTTAATCAAAGGTACTCATCAGCAGGATCTTCCCTGTGAAAGGAACAATCAGGAGACAACTGTCCTGGCAAAGAATTACTGCAAGCAGTCACTTGTCCTCTAGCAGCATGGTCCTGCTCCACACAGTGTCTGCTGCAATCAGTGACCATCCAGATTGTGAGCAAAAAGGCTGAAAAGCTGCTAGGTGGCTAAAAGTTATCCCAACATAGATTGAGACTTCAGAAATTTCTTGCTAGAAAATAAATGTATTTTCTGGAAAAGAGTTATAGGGTAATATACCTATATGCAGATACAAATCAGTTTCATGAATACCAATACATCTGTTTTGCTGAAAGTTTTTCATCAGTGAAAATATAAATATTTGCAAAAACAAAGTGGCAGCAGGTATTTGGTATTTATTTAGGATTAGATGAATCCTCTCATAATATTGAGGGTCTTATATGTCTTTCTATCTATTTTGCTTTTATTGGAGTTATTCTTATAAAATAAAAACAAGCAAACAAAAAAGCCTAGCTAACCCAAATTATGAGCTTAAAAAAGAAAAAAATACTCTTTTCTATTTGTTTACCAAGAAGCAAGAAATTTGCCCTAAAAAGTAGATTGCATAGTCTTGCTGCAACTTGAGCTTCAGAAAATCAAGA
>JAUBOD010000290.1:4589049-4600942 GCA_032353885.1 Nothura maculosa
GAATGTGCCTTGAAAAAAAGATACAAATGTCAATTCTGGAAAAAAAAAGAGGAGACAAAGGAAAATTGGTTTAAAACAGCATCTGAACAAACATGAATAAGGTGACTGCTTCATTTTGAAGGGACGTGTTTTCTGTGTCTCTTACTGCGAGAGGAGGTCATGTCCCTCAAAATGAATGGAGAAAAGTTTGCAAAAGGAAAGGGCAAACGGGACAATATTGCTGCTTTGGAAAGTGCAAAATATTTCTGTTGTTACAGCAGCGGCGAGACCAGGGAGCAAGCACGCTGCTCTGTCTGCTGTTCTCATTCTGTTCTCAATATGAACAAATGCTGTTAAGTCTCAGCAGTTGCTGTAGGTGGCACATAAAATACCTTCACTTTTTTTCAGTTTTGCTTTGAGATGAACTGGTTCAGAGGTAATGCAGATAAAGACCATGCAGATAAATGCCTGGAAAGGAAGTTGAAAACTGTGGAGGAAGATTCAGTGCGCCTCAAGCTGGGAGCTGACCTCCAGTCTTGGGAGCAGTTGTGCTCTTCCTGCAGCACTTTCAGTCTAAGGCACTTACAGTAGAAGGAGGGATCTGAAGAAAAACCCAGTAGTCTCCAGTTTATCTCTGAATCAATTCATCTCTCTTCTTGCTTTCCCAGAGAAGGAAGAATTTGTACGTAGTAAATGTAGACAGATACTGAATTAACAGGAGGAAAAATTTTAGGTTGTGACTCAGCATTGCAGTAATTCTGTATGTCGTTTGAGGTTAAAGTGTTTCCTTCTCCAGACGGTACATTCTAGGATGCAGCATGCTGCTATTTCAGTTAAGTTCTTATGAGCTGTCCTATTAAATGCCTAGAAGAAATATTCTTTGAAAGAAACAATATCAACAAAAAATCTTGTCTAAAGTGTTAATTTTCATTTAATTAACCTGATTTAAAACAGGTTGCGCTAGCACAATTTAAGATATGATTCAGTGCAGAATCAGGGTCAGCAATCCATAGCCAGGGCAAATTACTCTTAACAATAGCTCAGTAAGGCTTACAACTAGTCTTATTACCACATCTCTTATAATATGAAACTTTACTCTTCAGCTCATCTGAACAGTTGGTAAAGGTCTGGTATAAGAATGAGGGTTAATATAGGTAACTGCATTGTTTCGTAAAGTTATAAAACTATTATTTGAAAGGATAATTCAGAAAGGAGTTTTAGGGAAAGATACTCTAGTTTGCTTGGGTCATCTATAACTTCACACTGGCTGACCCAGTCAACTGATATTCTCGATGGAAGACTATCAGTGAAGAGCTCTTTTCATTCCCACATGTGGTACCATTGCTCCAGGATTGTACAGTATTGGTTGTGAAGCATGGAAAAGAAATCACTTACAGTTTTTTTGACTTTGACCACAAACTGACTAAAGAAGACTTCACCCTCCAGTCCTTCATGGACAGTATCAGGTATGCACACTATGCTTATTCCATGCAGGAATGTAAGTGATCTCCTTGGTTACGGCTCAATGTATTGCAGCCCAACATTACAGTATGTTCAAAATTCTTTCCAGGTCACTAATGAGAGAGAGGAAGAAAAAGAAATGTGAATAGAATGGCAAATTTTCTCCATGCTTGTATAATTTAGTCTAATTCAGAATTCTTTTTGTATATTCATATCCCCTACATTGTTTCCAGTCTGGATTTATTCAGTTCAGTCCTTTATTTAATCAAGTATAATAATCCTTGGAGATTTTTGTTTTTGTGCCAAGATAGCCTCACTTCCATTGCAATCAAACCTTTGCTGTATTTAGTACTTCTAGAATGTTAAAAGCTAAGATAATGACAATCTTGATATAATTTTTAAATATTTTGGCTAAAAAATCACGTCACATTTTCCATTAGAGTTGGCACATAGGCACATAAAGAATAGTTAACTGGATTCTTATATGGATTCTTATATGTTTGTATTTTGCAATAGAGAAGAAATAACAGAGATATAGCTATAATCCCCAAGCAGATAAAGTCGACTATTTATATGCAGGCCTTCCGACTGCTCTTTGTCCAGAAACAACAAATACCTAGAGTACTGACAAAAACATGTTATTGTTATAAAGTATGTTACTCTTATAAAAACATATGCTTGGAAGAATATAATTTATATTCTCATGGTAAAATTTGGAAAAAGAAGTTGCATCTATTTTGTCATTAAAATAACATCTTTGCCTTAGTACTTTCTGAACAATCTAGCTTTCTGCTGCTTAATAAGATAGAACATTAAATCAATTCTGCTATCAGAGTGAAGCTATTTCTTACTTGCTTATATTTTCAGTTGATCAATGTGAAAAATTAAGATTAAATTAAAAATTAATGTAGGTAAAAATACGTATGTGTGCATATGTATATATATCACATGTCTATGTGGATATGTATATATGTATGCATGTGTATATATATGTGTGTATATATATGTGTGTGTACATATATATATGTGTGTGTGTGTGTATATATATGTGTACACACACACACACACACACACACACACACACACACACATACATATATATATATATATAGGTGAAAGTGAGATAGAGCACCTGGTCCAAAACCTGGATAACCTAGAAGCTCGAGGTTCATTTCCATTCACCGGTATTGAGATACAGATGAGGGGCCTTTTAATGTGACCTCCCAGCTTTTCTGGTCTGTGGATAGAGGCACCACTTCAGTGCTTTCACTGGGATATGGGTATCAGTGAACATGGGAGTAATTGTGTTTATTCATTCATCCCTTTTTGCCTTTTTTTTATTTTTTTGTGGGGTGGGGAGAACAGGGAAAGGTAAATCCTTTATTGAAATATATGTAAATATTTATACATTAATTTCCTTTACATGTTCTTTTTTAGACTTTTGTAAAGATGAATATTAGAGCCATACTATGCCTGGGAAGAGGTCCTACTGCAGATGTTCAGTAGTAAAGGCCAGGGAGATAGCTGCAGATTTTACACTGGTCTTGATACGTGTGAACATCCAAGCATAGCTGATACTTGTCCTATTTCAGCACAGTAACAGCAGGGAATGATTTGAATCCTATGATTGCATCCTAGTTCTGAATATGGATCTTTTTAATAGATCAGTCAAAGTTGACAATTTCTCATGTGAAGTCTCTCATGCTTGAGCAAAAGATTAAATATTTCACTGTTTGACACTACCCAGTAATACTTATGTCCTCCTTTCATAAGAGTAAGATCACTCGTTATTAAAATATGGAAAAAAAAAATTTCATCCTAAAATTTATAAGCAGTTGCAAGCTTTTCTGACTGATTCAGAGAGGATGCAAGTCTGCTTGTGCTCACAGCATACATCAAATCACTAATTGGAATTCTTTACTGTTTAGCCAAATGATATACATTTTGTTTCACTTCTTTTTAGTATAAGCTTTTGTTGTGAGGTATTAGTGCTTCAGCAGTGCCAAAAGATAGATAAAATTAAAAAAAGTTTTACTGAAAGGAGTCTAGTATCGTTCTCTTTGCACTCTCCCTAATATTTAAACACACTGGTAAGATCCGTTCCCAGTCTTCTCCAGATGAACAGCTCTCATCCTCCAGTCCCTTACCTTGGTAGCCCTCCACTGGATTTGCTTCATGTGGTAGGGAGCCCAGAATGGGCCACAGTAGGACATCTGTAGCCTCTTCAGGGAGATCATCACCTCCCTCCTCTGCTGGCAACTCTCATCCTAGTGCAGCCCAGGAATCCGTTGTTCGTCTTGACTACAAGGGCACATTGCAGGCATTTCCTGGCTTTGATTTCACTAATGAAGCCTCATTACAATAATTTGTCAGAGTTTATTGGTATTTTGCTGTCATGTAACCCAACAGATTATCAAGGGATTTCATTTACTCTTTAGATCTCTCCTAAACTGTCTTTTCCAGACCTTGTTAATTACACATTGGTTGTCTGTTTTTTTCACCTAGAATTTACTATGACGTTTCACACATGGATTCCCTACAGAGTTCTCTAAAAAGCCCATTTTGCAAATGCAATTGAGGTGAGGTGCTGAGACTTGTTCAAATTGTGCAGATATATTCCTTATTATCTAAAATGTGTGAAATAGAAACCTCATACTGCTTTTTCTTGCATTTTTTTTCTTTATTGAATGCTTAATGGAAAACTTACTCTGAATATGTTCTCTAGTACTGTACTAGATCATTTTTTAGCTAAACAGCCTTCATCTTATTTGCACCCTGTCCTTTAATTTTGTTTCAAATTTAGCTTTTAAATAAATATATTATTATCTATTTTTTATATATTCATATATTTTCAGGATATATATTGCCATCTTCTACACATTGTATTTTCAGTTACAATTACTGCTTAGAATATGGCCTACCTTTTCAGTATCACCAACAAATGTAATTACTATCTTCTCTTCCTCGTTCCATGCCCTTAAAGTGGTATTATAAAATTGTTTCTGCAGGAGGAATGAGAGTTAGTGCATAGATTCTTGCAAATAGATTTGCAAGAATCTATGCACTACTATTTTATAGTTGCTTTTTGTTTATATTTCTGAGCACAGTGTTAGACTGAAATCCATTTGAAGTAGCCTTTCAGTAAAGGTTTTGTGATGCATTAGTGAGATACTTCATTTCTTTTCCAGCTAGTTTTGCAATTCCAGCCAACATTATGTCCTGCCTATTATATTCAAATTAGCATAATGATCTTCCAAACCATCCACCACCTTGTCCTTGCGTTCCTGGTCTGTGCAGTACTTGCTAGTACATCTGTCCTTGCACTCCAATGTAAGACAAAAGAAGAGGATGAAGAAAAAGAGTATTCTCTGAAATGAAAGAGCTCTGGTTACATCATACCCACTTTAGCATTCAGGAAGTGTCCTTACAAAGGTGATCTTTTCTTTGACACAACTGAGAGATATTTTTGGTACTAAATGAGTCTGTAAGGTACCTTTTCTGTACCTTCAGTGACACTTTGTAAGTTCTGACAATTCTACTTTTAGAGATACAAGTTTATAAATCTTCCAGGCTGTATGTTAAGCCTGCAAGCTCATTTGTACAAGCTCACCAGTTATAAATGGTCTATTCAGTATTCTGTTACTTCTTGCTAAAGATGTCAAAAGTGCCATTGCTGGGAGGCCGGTTACTAGAATGATGCAAAGGTGCTGTATGCTGTCAGTGCTTTGCTTCATTTTAAGAGGAGATCTTGAATTTATATGTAGTAATAAATACATAAACAAGATCGTGCTTACATTCATGGTTTCACGAAGTATAAAGAAATGGCTCTGTTGGCTTTCCTCAGTATGCATATTTACCAAGAGGGAGTTCTGTTGTGTTTAGTGGCCACAGTAATATTACATTGCCATTAAGAAGAACCTGCTGAATCAGACATTTCTGGGATTTTAATAACTTGATTAAGCTTAGGCTGTAATTAAAGAAATCTGCCAGTTCTATGCAGTTATTACACTAATGTTTGTGTGATGTGTTCCCCAATCTGTTATTGAATCACTTCTTTACGTAACTGTAACTCCCAGGTGGGCCACTACACTGGTGCTTTTAATTGCATTTTATTTACTTGACTCCAGAATTATCGTTTTGCTTTCATCAACACTTATGGATAATTTAATACTTACAAACCAAATTTGTTAAGATCAAAGCACCAACTGGAGTGCTTGTTCCATGCCTTCATTTCCCTGTCAATTATAACCTTTAGGTTAAGCAAATGTTGACACGCCTGAGTGTATTTTGTGAAGGAAAATTATATCTTTCCATTTTTGGTAGGTTTGCAAACTATTTCATTTCTGTCAAGAACAGACTGTGAGATTTCTGTACCTGTTCATTAGAAAAGGAAGGTGGTTATTTTCAGTACTGGTGTAGTATAAAGATCATACGAGGTGATTTAAGATCCTCCTTTAGCTGTTTCCTGACCCTTTACTATGCAGTCTGTAATGCTGCTCGTGCTCTGAGGATGCTACATGTTGTTTACCAACTGCAACTGTTTCTTTTGGAGTCAATGATAATGCTTATGGTAGAAAGCTCTGGAGTTAGCAGAAATTGTTGCAAAATTGGATAGCAAATACACTGATGGAAGTAAGATGGAGTAGAACAAAAGATCATGGTCTTGTGCTAATGTCATGCTGCTGAAAACTCTGAGTGACTGTGAACTGCTGTCCTGCTTTAGGGTATTGACTTAGGTGAATGAAGGTGAATTCATTCTCACTCTATTGCATGCAGTGGTGACTATTCCCTGGCTTTTCATCCTGTTCCATCTATTTGGTGTAGTAATTTGCAGTGATGTAGTGGTTGCTTGAAGCAAATGGCGAATTTAACTGCTAAGAGCAAACTCTTTGAAAGTCAGCTCTTTGGGACACAATGGTGCTTGAGAGTATGTGGACTTATTGAAAATTGTGTGGTATTGGAAATACTAGAAAAGCATTTAAATGAATGACAGGTCTTGAGCAATGGCACAGTATATGAGTGGTCAGCTGAGTAAAAGCAAACTTAGTTATAGGAATTACAAATGAGAATATTTGACTTGAAAAGAACAAAATAGACTGAGAAAACAGCCTCAGAAATACATGGTCATAAATGAAGGGAGCCAACTTGCAATTGTTAATACTTTTGTCTTCAGCAAACATCTTTAGCCTATACTCTCAAAGTATTTTGAGTAAAATGTAAACCAAAACAGCCGTGGTATCATTCTGGATGGGGAGCAGAATGACAGATGCCTGGAAATAGAAGGAATAAAAGCAGATATGGGAGAGTTTCTCTATCTTGGCTGCCAAGCAAGGAACAGAACTAGCTATTCTGTTAGCACAGCAGGAGAGATTTACACTCTACATAGAGAAAATGAAATGAAGAACGACACAGGCCCATAGATAAGAGGGAGTGTTGCCAAGACAATAAAAGAAGGAATTTATTTGGCAGTGCAACAGAGAGTTTCTTTTGATTGTCACTGAAAAACACACTCTGATGGACATGGAGCATAAGTCCTCTCTGTGAAGACATTAACATGACATTTACTAGGAAACTTAGAGGCTTGAATGCTATCCACACCTACCAGCTGTGTCGCTAAGGGAGCAATGCCATCTCTTTTACAAAGGGCTTCCCAGTGCCCAGTTTGCCATTAATGAGAAAAATAGTATGTCTTTGGCTGGTACTGAACAAGGTTTCACATAGCTTGAACAAATTGAACAATATTTGAAATCATGCATTCATCATCTGGTTGCTGTTCCTCCTGCCTATTTCTCTTGTGTTCATTGAAATCCTGCTCGGAAGCATCTTGCCACAGAGACATTGCTTGTTTGTTGTTGTATTGGATTTCAGAGTTTGAACACCTGTTGTGAGGTTTTCAAAATACTACAGATCAGTTATAACTACTGTGACTCATAAAGACATATATACAGTGCAAGAGAATGCAGTTGCACAGCATCACCTATAAGGGCACAAAGCAGCAGCTGATGCAGTGGCTATAATGGAATGCAGATTTGCTATTCCTCAAGTCCTGAGGGAGCTTCTGAGGTCCTTTCTAAACCGAGTGTTCCTGTGATCCTAAGTTTGTAGTCATCCTCTTGTGTAAGACATCTCCAGCTTTGTACAGGAGTGGACTATCCTTGAGGCCACTGCATATTCCCAAGAGGCAAGCTCTAGCACTTGTGCACTTTGTGCATTTGGTTACACAGTGCAGTCTTAATTTTCATTTTTTTCACATTTTGAGGAGACAGCATAGCAACACAGTGTAGAAGTTTTGTGGAACAACTATGAGAGATTTTCAGCCTCTCCACTAATCTCCATAATCTCCCTGCAGTACTGCAGGGAATATAGCTCTGGTTTATAGAGAGTCATTGCTCTGGTCATTAAGTACAGCAAAAGATCAGTTTTGGATTTGTTCCATTCTCATTCATTGAGGGCTTGGATTTATTGGGAAGCAGGTTGCTGAACCTTTGTGGCACAGGTCACATATACTACAGCTCTGAAGTGAGGATGTCTGACTGTGCATGAAACAGCATCAACTAGGTTGATCTTTCATCCTCTGGGATGAAAAGAGATTCATAGAAACATATATAGGTCTCCTCAGTACAAGCTAGCATCCAATCTCAGTCATGACCTCTGGCTAATGTGGATAGGAGGCCTTGTCTTCTAGAGACTGAAATAAGGACAAAATGGAGGTTTATAGTTGTCAAGGCCAACTGAAAGACTAAGTAGTACTTGGAACATGAGTAGTTCTCGTTTGTTCAGGGCTCACTTCTATGTTGTCCAACTTCATGGATCATTTATTCTGGGAAGTTTTGGTGATATAGCTATGTTGGTTGGAAGATTTTTCATTATTTTGATAATTGATGCAACTACATTAGCAAAAATCCCTGAGTGCAGTTAAAGCAATGTAAAATAAACATTATATTGCAGTCACTCATTTCACTTTCTATATCCACTTGCGCTGATGTAGGAGCACTTAAATCAGCTTGAGTTTGCCTTCCTGGAGGGTGAGGGGAGAGGGAGGAAAGAATATTACTTTAACTTTAATGGCTTAGTTAAAGATAGACCACCTCCTTTTCCCCCCACAAATTATCTCATCTTTCCTAAGAGCAATATTACATGTGCTGAATTAGAAACAATATTTTTTTTTAAAAAAAAAAAAAAGGCTAAGCAATTGATTATTCTTTGGAGTAGCTGGAGCAGCTCCTATAACTCATCTTGTTGACAGGTCTCATTGACTTTGTTTAGCAAATACAAGCTGATTTCATCCAAGCACTTTGCCAAACAATCCACCAGTCTAACCTGATCTAATAATGGCTATCTGGATTTAAATATAGCTATAAGACTGTAAAAATGCTATAAAAGACTTTCATGGCAAAAGCAGTAGAAAATATTTGAATAATAGCTGCTGTGCTCGCCCTTTTGTCATTATAAAAATATTGAGCACATGTGCTCACAACCATGCAAAAAATCATGCCCTTATCCAATCAGGTGATATAAGCACAAAACACTAATACAAATTTGGCCTTCCTATGAATGCAGCACAGGTGAACTTCGTTGTAACTTGAATTGTCTGAACTATCCCCATTTATGAAGAGCATAAAGGCAATTCATGTTTTTAGGCCGATAATGGAGACCAGCAAAGAGAAAGGATAACAGCATAATCTGTTAGGGTGCTGTTTGTCCGACAGCAGTGGATTGCATTTCTGTCTGGGAACTGCCAAGCCCTAGCTGAGTCCAGATTTCAGACTCCAGTCTTTGCTGTTGGCAGCAAGCAAGGAATCCTCTAAAGAGGGGGTGTAAAAGGGTCAAATGCTATGCAAAGAACATCTTATATATCCATTATGATAGTTTCTGTGTGTTATGGTGCAAATGGCAAATAACAGAAACAAGTTATCTACCTTTAAAATTATAGCTTAATATTTCAAACACCTAACTGAAAATATAAAACTAGGACATTTCTTCCTGAAGGAATGCAGTTGCCAAATTAAAGGCGCAGCAGGTACTAGACTTCTACTCTGCCACAAATAGGCCACTTTGTGGAACCAGGGAGAATGAGCAAGGGACGGCATGGAGGCAATGCCAAAAAGCTGTCCTTGTGTTCCCTAAGATGGTCCCAATTTAGATTAAAATTTTAAAATATGCTTTGCTACACGATTCTAACTTGCTGTAGAAATGGGATTCTCTTCTTGGTGGCTAAAGTTTCTGCACTGGCTCTGTGTTACAGAGCCTTTGATATATCCATTCAGGGAACTCCGTAATGCCATGTTTCAACAGGAGTCCAGCAGAATTAAATAGGATTTGCTTGAGGCTGGTCTGTGCCTGAAGTCCTGCCTCTTATAAAATAGACCTCATGTAGACCTGAATTCCTGATGTATCCCTGTTCTTCTGTGACCAGACAGCGGAGCTAATCATCGCTGTTGCACACAGCTATTAACACAGTCCAATGAGAAGAACTGTGCACGGTTAATGAGTTTTCATTTGTCTTGAAGTATATTGAAGGAAAATATTTAGTGTCTAAGATCTCACTTCTGAAGTGAGATCTCAGTTTATTTTTCTTTAACCTCCTTCAGAATTCAATGTCTGGTGCACTACCAGGCTTTGAAAATGGGAATTCTGGTTTGTTTTATAAAACTCTCATGCTATGCTTCCAGGTAATATCAACCTGGAAGAGTAAAGATTCCAATTTCTGGGGCACTGCTGTACACATACAACTTTTACAGGAATTTGTACCATAGTTTCATGCTTTGAAATGCTTATGACCGTGCTTGATATTTGATACCAGTATACGTTAATTATGCTTTGAACCTGCCTCCAAGATTATATCTACCAGGGAACATAGGAATGAGGACCTCTGCTTATAATCTCCAGTAGACGTATCTGCTTATAGACCTTGGCACTTTGGATATAGGTGATAATAAAACTTTAGCATAATGTATCTTCAGAACAGTGCATTTTCAGGTACCATTCACTTCTCATGCCTTTATAAATAGGTTCTCAAATTCCACTGAGTTGCTTTTATTCTTTTCTCTTTTCATTTTCCTTTTCTTCCTCTTCTTATGTCTCCGTTGGAGGAATTTGGTCTTTGTGGCCAGAGTTATGTGACCTTAAATATCAGTTCCTGCATCAGTCATCTATAATCTGTAAAATGGGAGTTAATGTGGCCTGTGTGGAAGCATTGTTGGAAATATATCCGACCTCAGAATGGATTAGTGATTATGTTATGGTAAAGAATTGTGCTAGAGTTAACCCTTCCCAGAGGTGTCTGATATCTCTCTAGTTTGAGCTAGTGGATCTGTTGCTGTTGACACTCTTGTTTCAGTATCTGGGATGCTAGAGGAGTAGCAGTACTGTTTGTAGTAATTTGCCCCCCAGTGTAGAGCATGATTAGTTTTCTTTTTCTTTAGCTAGTATTTTGAACTTCCACTTATACAACCTGAACAAGTATGTAAGTGACCAGGCAATGTCAGAACAGTGAAACACCATTTTGAGAGAGGCCAGCGCAGCAATTTGTGTAGAGAAACTTCCCTTCTATCTGCTATATGGAGAAGCCTTAATGGATAGCAAGCACATTGCTCTGCCCTGTCAGCAGCATCAGGTCTCCTGAAATACCAGGTTGTTGAAGCAACCTGAGAGAGGCTGTCCTCTTATTACATCTTAGATTTTCTTTGAAAGTTGAACAATTAGCATTTATCTTTATACAAGAGAAAAGAAATAATCCTTTAAAGAAAAGAGACTTTTTTTTTAAAAGAGAATATGTGAAAATGTGGACTGTAACATAGATGTGAGTGGAAGTTGGCATTCAGTAACATAGGAGGGCTTTACCAGCTTTGCAGTCCCATAGAATTTGAAAAATTGCTTTCTCAAAAAGTCAGTATTATGTAGAGGCTGTGCAAAATGGTGAACAACTAAAACCTGCCTGGGAATGATTATACATGCAACTTAAATCTCAGGTGTGTGTAAAAGAAAAGAAAATGAGAATATGATAATTTGGGTTTGCTTATTGGATTTGCTTTGTTCAAGAGATTCCAAATGTGAACCAAAAGCACTATTCTGTATGCCACAAAGTACAACAAATCTCAAAAAATATGAATACATGTGTTACTCCTGGATTTATGGATTTATTTTTCAAATAAGACCAAATACTTTTGAAATAGAAGTGCAAGTGACTGGGGTTCCTGGGACAATCTCCTCTGGCTTCTCCTTTAGGTAAAGGTTACTGCAAATCGAGATGTCCTACATGTTCTGCGCCACCTACACAGTCCCTAGCTGATAAATGAGACTGAATTATGAACGATATGAGCTATATTTGGTCCAAAATTGCTATATGGAGTTTTTTTTCCTCATTCATTCTAAAGTATGCCATTTGCCAGTTTTGATTGTTTCCTATGTAGGTTGAGAATCAATGACAAAATAATTTTGAGTAACATAATGT
>JAUBOD010000290.1:4606346-4629176 GCA_032353885.1 Nothura maculosa
AAGTCCAGATGGGCAGGTACCATATGGCAGCATGGGGGCAAATAACAGCAAGATATTTACCAGTAATGAAATGCAAGGCTTGTATCATACTAAATAAAGATGGAGATAATTAGCATTTAAAGCAAATTTGTCACTGATAGCAGAAAATTGTATCAATAGCACTTGCCCTTGCTGGATTATTCGTCTTCAGTGACTTCAGCTCAGCGACTCTGTGGTCACTAGTCTCTCTCCTTACACAATTGTAGACTACGTTGCCTAAGTAGCTCAGTTGTGAAATTCAGTTCAGTGTCTCCAAGATTACAGAAAACCTGCCTCAATTTGAATAAATAAATAAATAAATAAATCTCATAGGTTTGATGCGCTTTATCAAAAGTGCACCACTGATCATTTCCATGGATCTGAATGTGGCAGTGTTGATCAAAATACTGCCACTAGCTTTATTTTCATTGCTTAGATTTAAACATATGTTTTCTTACTGTCCTCTTTTAAATATTGAAAGGTGGTCATATAGGAAAAGGTTTATGGTTTTTCATCAAAAATATAAACCTCAGAGTGTTAATTTCTTCTACCGTACAGGAAAGATGTATACTTCCTTTTTATCTCTGCATGTACAGGTTGAATCCCAATGAAATGCCATTGCAATGTCCAGAAGCCTTCTCTTTCCCTGAACGGTGAGAGGATTAAGCCCATGCTGAGCAATCTTGCCCAGCTTAGCAGGGGTTCACCTCCCATCCATACCTGTCCACACATTATAATATCAAATGGACTAATAATAACAATCATGTGGTTCTCTTTACTTCTCCTGAACATCTGCTGAGCATTTCCAGCACAGCATGGAAGAGCATTATCTTGGTTTACAGCTTATCTTGTTCTAACAACATCAGAAATATCAGCCATCATTATGCTCCCCCTTGAGAGCAAAGCAATCACAGGTGTGTCAGCTGGCTACAATTGTATTTCCAGACTTGTACTCCTCTCATGTCAGTTCATCATAACTGCAAATCTGTATGTTTTGAAATTATTTATTGCCACAAGGATGAACCAGTTGACCTAAGCAGTCTGAGTTTTTTGATTCATATGAAGCGTAGTAACTGATGTTAGTCAGAAAAGAAACATCCGAGGCTGTGAACAAATTTCCATTAAAATATGTTTTTCATATTATGACATTTATTTCATGAAACATTAACTCCATTTTCCAGAGACTATTTTAATATTTAGAGTTAAATCTTTTTTTCGTATTTTGCATTACTAGATAACTATAATAATGTGAAATATATCATAAAGTTTACAGAAAGCTGTAAGTCTGAAACAGTGTTCCAGTTCAACAATAGAAATGAAACAAAGTCCAAAGAGAAAACTGTCATTGAAAATTGGTAGAAATTGGATATGTATGTAAATTACAAAAACTAATCTACTGAGATGCATAGGGCAAATAATTTTAGCTACTATTGCTTGGCACCAAATAGAAACATTTCATTGCAAGTGCTGCCTCTAAAGAAATGAGCTGATGAACATAAATTGAACATGAATGGCTGCAGGCCAGCTACAGTACCAAGCAGAAAAGGAAGAACAGAGTGGGCGGAGGAGGACACGTGTGTGTGCATATTTGTATATATGTGTCTTCGCACACAGAACATTATATGCATATAAGAATCTGCAAGTCTCAGAAGAGTATTGATTTGAAAATTGTACAGAATGATAGGAAATTGTCAAGGAGTTGGAACGCAACAAGTTTCTCAGGTATAGGATCCTCAGCCACACTGGACATACTGCACACATGAAGTCTTGGTATATTGTTGGTGCTTAAGCCTTTCCGGAATGGGGTACAGACTCAGATCAAATAAGACACCGAATATGTTTGGAGTAGAGGAGTTCAAATTGAGACAGTTAATTGATTCCAGTCTATCAGGCTGTTCAATTCTTATATAACATCTTGGACAAATTCTAGTATCATTTCATCTCTCTAACTTCAGAACAAATCTGCTATACATATGGTAGCAATTGGGAACCAAAGTCCTTGTGTTTCCCTACCCCTGCTCCAACTCTCCTAGCCCTCCTTGCCTCCCATCCCATCATTTCATGCTCAGAGTCCAAACTGTATCACTGAATATTTCTTTGAACGTGGACGATTAGTGCATTAGTAAACACTGAAAATTTCATTTATATATGAGGAGTAAGTACATACAAACATCTCCTTCCTCCACATGCATAGATGACCTAAGTTGTTCTATGTGGTTCTATGCAGTTTCCAAGAAACTATACTACAGATGTGGTATTTAAGAATGAATATGGCTAACATTTATGAGACTTGAACTGTATTGTGGGTAATTGTCCAGTAATAACCTTTGGTAAATTATATGAAGCCTTTACTTTACTTAACAAGAAATGCAGGCTCCCCAAACTCTAATATTATCATCATTCAAGATAATGAGCAACACAAACCATTCTATTACCAATCTAAAAGCAATAAATGTCAAAGTAAAGAACTATGTAATATTCTGGCCTGGAAGAACAAAGGACAAAAGTAATGATAATGCCTTTTTATATTTGCAGTCTATTATATCATGCATAACAAATGACCCTGTAATTGTAGACAGTGTTATTTTAACAGGTTATAAAGAGAAAATGGTGAGGGAGGAAAGGGAGTGTTTAGAACACTTCTCTGACAAATGCTACAGGGCTGGTAAATTGAAATACCTGCTATTTTCTTTGAATTTTATCCTAGTGAATATGCTGGACTACGCTGAAGCAGTTTTATTTGTCACTGTGATCACCCAGAGTTCTACAATGTGACACAAAAATCCTTGTGTGCCAAGTTGGTGGTTTTACTAATGACTTGATAATAACCGAAATCCTGCTTTGACTGAAGCATAAGCAAGGACAAAAGTACATTTTTAAACACAGGTTATTGATTTTATGGAAATTCTTAATTTGAACATTTATAGAACATTCAGAGGTTGCACAGCATTGGGGAATTTATTATGAACCAGAGGGTAACAGTGAGTAACGGGTGCACTATTGCTGTTGTATACGGTAGTATTCGGTAGTCTGCAGTGGTATTCAGCTTCTTATGGATTTGTAGAGACTCCATTTTCAACTATCTCAGAGGAAATTTATATAAATAAAAGCAGAAACTAGTCAGCTACTTTATACTCATTTAGTTAGATTCTCTATTTCTCTCTTCTCTCTTAAACTGGAGAAGAAGGAATTTGCTGAGACTTGGCAATCCTGACCCTCAGTTACCACTTTGCAAAAGTAGGACATTTTTTATTTCCTTACACTTTGTGTTTATTGTCTCTTTTAAGATAAACTCTTTTGCAGAGCAAAGCCTTTTTCTTAGTTGGCGGGTGTTTCATATCAACGTGCCAAACTCTGTGAAGCAGGGCATTCATCAAGATACATATATAAATGACACTGCTTTGTATGTGCTTGACAATAATTCCTTCATGAAGCTGTGATAGTAAGGGTAGAACTAGCAGATGTCACAGCTTTACTTATGTGCTATTTGTTGATCTGCAGGGTCGAATTCTGCTTTTAGGAACACCGGCTATTCCTGAAGTATCCAGCCATCTTTCTCTTTCAATAGACTAGTACACATGAGAACAGGATTTGGCTGGAAGAAGTAAAGCTAGATTCTGTGCCCAGGAATGAACCATCTTACAGATGTAACATGATACTCTTTTATCCCTTGCTAATTCTTAATACTTAACATATTTAACTTAATATACTTAATATACTTTTACACTTTCTCATGCAATAAAACAATTCAGTCAGATTGAAGACAATGTAGGGTCATGCCCTATATGTTTGTTATGTGAAATTCTATTTGACTTGTGTTTGTTTCCAGCTGATGCATAGATCAAGAAGGACAAAAACTATATTAAACTGAACTAACATTGCTTATGTTAGCTTTATTAACTTGGTTTAATAAGTTGTCTTCAGCATGTGTTTTTTGGTAAGGTCACATTACTTTGGCACCTAAAAAAAATAATCCACAGAAATATTGGTAAGTAGAAGAGAAATCCCTGGAACAATTTTAAATTGTGCTCATAGTGCTAGTTAATACAAGTCATGGGAAAAAATAGCAAGCAGTTCTTCTACGTATCTCTTCTTCACAAAGAAAATAAATTATTAAATATCTCAATATTTGCATTTTTCCTCATTAGCATGCATCTCAAACTTATCAAGTGAATGGCATGTGCCTGTCTTCTTTGCTTTAGAAAAAGAGTAAAATCTGAGCTTCGTGATAGAAACCATACAGTTATTACTGTGGTAAATGATGTTCCACATGATGGTTATTTATACAACAATTTTCGGGTGGATTCCAGACTAGTGAACATAGTGTGCTTTATGTTTTATTTTTTATGCTTCTTCTTCATATCTAAATATGTTATGCATGTATCTGTATGTTCATCTGTTTCTGTTTGTCTCTAATTTTATGAGGTAGCATCTGTGAGGTGTAGGATTGTAGATTAACATGGATATAAGTGAAATCAACATGGATATAAGTGAAATCAACAGTTGAGTTAAAGGACTGCTCAGCAGGTAGAGGCGTTTTGAATGACTGTCACTAGTTATTATGGATTGACTGCTATATAGCTGATATGTGAAGAGAGATTCAGTTGAATGATTTGTCTAGGTGTCAGGGTTATTGTCCTGTTTTATTGGGTTATCACACAAAAGAAATCAAACTCCTCTGATCAGGAAAAGAATGATCTCCATATATACCATAGAATTGCCTTCCTGCTTACTAGATCCTCCTTCTGCCGGATGGCATTTGACATAAAATTTTGTCAAGCTTGGAAATGGGTTCATGATGAGTACTCCTTTGGACACCAGTATAAACGCTTATGCTGCGACTGAGCTTAGGAGCAAGTGTCAATATCCAAGGTACTCAGTGAATTAAGAAATTGCTTATTAGGAATTTGCTTGTTTATGAGTTTCAATTTCTGGTATGTTGATGAAATAGAGTGGGAGGCCACATGGATGTTCTGAATTTCAGTTTGAAGGTAGGAGCATAAGACTTCAGATGAGATTCAGAAATTTTCAGAAAGAAGTAGAACCCCCTAAAGTTTTCCTCTGTGAAAATATTTAAGCATAGGCTATTGCTAATCCAGTCTTCATCCTATTTTGACATGATGAGATTTGGCATGTCAGTTGTAAAACTTAATGTAAGGTTTTGCACAAATTAATTTACAAATATATTTTACCCTTCTTGGACTACATCTGCAAGGCTTAGGAATTAGAGATTGCCTCCAAGACAATGAACAAATTAATGGTAGCATTATTATAGCCCTGGAGAATTTTTCTATTTCTAGTCCTGTTTTGTGTAGTAATCTCACTCATTAAATCTCTCTCTGTTCTTATTGCCCTGGGCTTCATTATGATTGGGGAAGGAAGCAGTCATATCTGAAATGGAAGTTCCATTTCCCTAGTTACACTTGCAAATGACTGACAAATCTCCGTCATATGTCTCTCTCACTAAATCGGAAATAGTGGTAAATATTTCTCAGGAATTCCCTGTGTTGATCAGAAATTTATCCTGACAATAACAGTCATTAAGAGATACTATTGAAATTCCGTGTTACTGGATTAGTTCTGTAGTTGATTTTGCTAATGTTAACACAACAGTGTCCAGCACATCACCACAGGAATTAACAGTTTTCCTTAAACTTGTGTTCTTCAATCAACTTCATCCACTTCTGAAAATTAATTTTTAAGCATTTCTTATATGCAGTTGTTTCATACATTAGAGTACAGCTGTTACCTGCTAAAGAAACTATATTCTTAGTTTTGCTTTTAGCCAAAAAAAAACAAGTTCATGTAATTCTTCTAAACAATAGGATAGGTGCTATATATCATCAATATGCTATAGTTCAAGCCATTTATGCTAAGCAAACTTCCTAAGACTACATTTTTATTACTTGCACTTCTGGAAAGCTTTAAAAAAATGAGTAGAGTCAACATCTATATACTAAACTTTTGAACCTAATGCATGATTGTGAGGAATACAGTCTGAAGGTAATGATTTTCATTGTATATTTAACTAAGCATATCTAGCATTAATAATTGGAGGCTGTTGGGGGGAAAAAGTTGCCTTCATCTTTCATCTTCAACAATGCTGAGCAACAGAATAATTTTTTCTTATGTAGCATTTTCTGTCTTTTCATTTTATAGGGGAACTTGCTTAGAGCTTCTCATCCCCCTCACTGGCACCCCCCAAAAAACTGTTATTATCAAAATCTAATTTTGTGTTGTTAAATAATAAGGAAAATTGAGAAAAAAAGAATTGGACTCATACTAAACAGATTTTTTTGTGCATTATACTGAATAATGCTTGAATGTGGAGGATGCAACTACAAGAATCCAGATCCTCTTCCTAGGTAGTTCACCAGAGGATCAGGTTCCCGGCTCTATCCACAACTTGTTCCAGCAAGGCTTATGACCGGCATGAGAAATACTAAGGGAGGATGGTTACAGAATGATCCATCCAGGAAGGGTTGATTATTTCCATTTTGGCTATTCCCACACCAACTCCAAAGCCTTGGAGCTAGTCAAGTATTTGAATTACTCTTCAGTAGAAGGACTGAAACATTTTGAAGAAAAATTATTCTGATTTAGAATTCTTCTTTACCTCTTTCACCTCCCAAAGTATCCTGAAAAACAAAATTTAGGATTGAACAAAATAGCACTACCTCATTGTTGAAAAAAAAACAGCAAAGCAATATTTTGCAATAGTCTATACTACAAACACATATCTAATATTGATGATATTGATCTAACCTACCCGAAAGTTTGGTATTTTATCTTATGTTGAAATAAAAATGCTTGCATTTCAAACAGGGGATTTTTTTGATAGAAAGGAAGGCTTACTTGACCAATTTGAAGTATATTTGCTAAGCATATAATCAAGGTAAGAGTAGGTTATACAAGTTCTAGACTTATTTTTAGTGAATAGCATTCTAAATACTCTTATTGAAAGAATATTCTTAAATTCTGCATGCCACTGATTTGTGACAATGACTACTAGAGGTTATCTGTGTTTATTAGTCTTTTTATTACAGAAAAGGTAAAGCCCACACATTCAAACCAAATAAATATTTACTTCTAATAACTAGTATTAAGGGAATTAGTAAGTAGCAAATTTTAAGTGTTATCAAGGACTGTTGGAAAGAAATCAGAGAGACAAAAGTCAGAAACCATTTATATACAGCTTTAAACATTTTTCCTCCCTAGATAAGTTCACAGGTGAAGTCTATGCCTTTGCTCTTGCGAAGTTTGCCTCCAGGCAATTTTGGACAAGGTCTGAGTATTTACTATAATTAACCAAAAGCATCTTATGGTCAAATCATCTAGACAATCTGAGTGAAGACCAGATGCTTTTGGTATGTTGAGTAGGTTAAAGCTATTTTTCTCTAATGAGGAACCTGCTTGTACTATTTAACCTGCATCAAATAGTTGATTTTTATTGCCAGAGAAGCTGTTTAGAGAATTTCTTTGAGGAAGGCATACCCTGGTCTTGTTTTGCTGAGTCTTGTAAAAATGTAATCACAAGATTTTATTATAAATTAAAGAAGTATGCTGGCACACACATCAAATGTAACATCTGTGACATCTCTATGTGCCACTCTAGCTACAGAGTTGCTTCATGTTCAACACTAGTTGAAAAAAAATCTTTCATTTTTTAAGAAAGCACAGGCAATCAAAAGTTCTGCTCTACCTTTCTTATTGCTATGCAAGTTGCTGCACCTTTTGTGCATTAATGTAAGAGTGCTGAGGTCATTGAGGCACCTCAGAGATGGTGATCTTCTGTTAACTGGCAGCCAAATTCAATGATGTAGTGTATGGTCTTGTGGCACTTCCACACTTTCGAATAATGCCCTCACATAGACTTCAGAAGGAAGTGCAACTTGCAAGTTTAATGGAGTGTACACACTGTTTGCAAAGCTGTATTACTGCAACTGTTACACCCTTTGATTTGGAATGGTTTAATCATGAAATAGTATACATGAGGCCTATACATTAAAACTACAACTTCACTCACTCACAAACACCCATGCCCACCTAAAAGAAGAACAAGGGAAAAAAACTGCAGAGCTTCTGTAACACAGTGGTGGAAAAAAGTACTTATAAGTTTAGTAAGTATATAGCTGCAGCAGGAGGTTTGGTATTGTGGTTTTGCTCTGATTCAGATACATTATTGAATTGTTTTATATTGTTCATATTAATGTAGGATTTAGCACTTAATATATTAGATATTATTTGCTTTTCTAGCTGTTATCAGTGACTTATGGTATACAGTTAATTGACAGTGTTTCAAAAACTATACTCATAATTAGAGCTGGATGAATTATTCATCTGCAAAAATATTTACTATGAATTTATGCTACCCATTTCCTCCAAGAGCACTAGTTATTCAAAATGTTTATTGAATAGAAACACTATATACATTTTTTTCCAAAGGAACTCTGGTTTTGGGTGACTGAGACTTATATTTTCCCTCAGAGATGTTTGGAAAATTTGCTCCCTCGGGAACAATGCTAAGGGGCAACTCCTGTGCTTATTTCACCCTGGCTTGTCAATTAAAGCAGAAGACCACATTTGAACACACATCCCTCTGTCACTAGCTAATATCTTCCTTCATAATAGTTCACAGATCACTTTTCGCATTCCTAATACGTACTGATTCACTAGTTCTATTTTGATCTAGACAAACTAGTCATTATCAATACTATACACTGTGATCAAGTTGGGTGGCTTTCTCCTGTCAATGGTTACCAGAGTGCTTGTAAACTAATAAACGGATCTGATTTTGATGCTTTGATGTGGCCTGTCAGCTTGCCTATTGAGTCCAGTATGTGTTTTATGCGGATGGGCTGGCTTGAGTCTGTTTGGTCACTGGGCTCCAGCACATTTCCTACTTTGGGCCACTATTTATTACTGTGTCTGTCTGGAGGTGAGCACAGCCTTGTGTGATGAATGCTAAGACCCCATCGCCTCTGCTAGGAGCCCACAACTGGGACTTCCAACTCTGCCTCTTGCATAAAAGCTCCAACAGCCCTTTCTGTATGTAGAGTTAATGCAGCTCATACAAAACATTGCTTTCTATTTCTTATTTTGCTCAGTGATGCTTGTATTTAACACTGTGGGCTTTCTTGTTTAAGTAAATTGCCATTGGCTGTGCACCTTTCGTGAGTGATGGATATTTTAAATGGGAGGAAAATGTGGAAGTACTCCCAAGGAGTAGAAAATACTTCATAGCATGAAAAACATAAGATTATTTGCTAACCCATGTAATATGTCAAATTTTTACAATCCATATGATGCATTGAATTTAGGTTGATTCAGATTTTTTTTGTGATCTTTTTTTTTTTTAATTTCTACATTGTGAAGTATGTATCGTTTGTCTCTTGTGATTCATAGAGTCTTTGGAATTGATGCCAAAGGACTATAGAGCATACAGTTTCCAACAGACAAGACTAGTTTTGTAAGCAAAGAATCTCATTTTCACTATTGTAATACTGCATCTATGTTCTCTAGGAAGATCTATATAGATATGATGTCTTACAAGAGAACCAGGAGAAAAATGGGAAGGAAGATGAGAAATTCCAGGGGCAAGGATGAGGAATAAAATTCTTCACTTTATAGAAGGTTATGCGAGTTCTAAAAGCCTGGAAAATTAGGGGGAAAAAAGGACATGCTGTTAGCTTCAGTGGACAATTGTGTGATAAGTATTCAATCGACTTGCTGCAAAGGACAGGAAGGTTCATCTTACCAAAAGTTAAAGCTGCAGCATTAGGAAATGAAGGATTCTTTCTTGATTTATCTTAGTGGAGATTATAGTGAGCTGCAGTACAGGAAACCTGAACTTTATTCTTGGCTTGACCTACTGCAGAGAGGTCTTGTGCTATTTCTTTTTTCACTTTGCTTCCTTTGTCTTATTTATTTAATATCCAGGGAAAGTTATGTCTGGTATTCTATTTAATATAATAGTGTTTAGTAACCTGATTCTAATTTCAAATGACACCTCTGCACATTGCTTCAATATAAATGATTCTTTTAAAAAAAGAGAAAACTGATAATCCCTAATCATTGTAATCCATCCTCTGACTCATAATGACTCTGTGGCACTTGAATTCTTCAATTCCCTCAAAAGACTTACGCAACTGTGGACACTGACACAAAGTTAGTCACCAGTGTGAAGGAAAGAAAATGACATTAATACAAACAGGACGAAACAGGATCTTATCACTGCACATATTGCTAATGAGGTAGAATGTTTCTCTAAGGAGCCTCTCTCGCCCCATTACTTCTAAAACTTCTGTAATAAGTACAGCACAAAATGTCTCTAGTTATGCATTTTTTTATTATTTTTATTAAAGCAATGTTTCAATGTCCATACCTGTGCTCTGTCAAGTTAACAAACTGCCTTAAGTATCAGAGTTCAAATAAAGTCACCCATCTTCCTAACCTCTTTTTCCTTCAGATTTCTTTTCCTTTCTGCCTCTCTCCTTTCTATGTCTTAAGATCAAATCCTTTCAAGTGCTGAAGGACTTCTTCCTCTCTAAAATTAAATATTTTTGTCTGTCTCCTCTCTCTCTCTCTTTATCTCTCTCTTCTCCTTATTAAACTATTTTAACTTGCTTTATTTGAAATGGAAACTAAGCAATAGGAGTGGGACATTGTTTCCCATTATTATAAGATACTTTTAATAATTATGAAGTCATTGTCCTAGAATGCTCTTTCCAATATTTATTTCTCTTTTCTAGGATCTCTTTGTTTTCTGTATTCATGGACAATCTAAAATTGGCTTGTGAGGTAAATATGTCACTTCATAACTCGATGTCACTCCATAATATAACATGAACTCAGCATGAGGGAGTACATGTGCTCAGAAAGTCGATTGAAATAGATGGGATTGGAAGAGTGTTTTAGACAAGCAACTAGGTCAATAGAAGATCAAAAAAAAAAAAAGATTTTTGGAAGTAGGTTATTTAACATTCAGATTTGTTCTTTAGTGTCAGATTATTGTACTCCAGAGGATATGGTAGCTATAAAGGACAGCAGATAGTGAGCCAGGAGAATCTCTGTAATTTGGGCATATTTTTCCTTTGGGGTATATCCATCATTATGCCAGTGGATAAGGTTACTTGCAGTACATATGACATGGCAGGTTGTCTGGTATTTTGTGATGTCCCTTAATGATTTTTGAACTTTATCAAAATAACTTCTTTTTTTTTTATTGAATATAAAACAAACAAAATTTGGCTGCATGGTATGTTTATCATTTTAATTAAGTTCCAGTGACTTCATCATTTCTGAGTTAAAGCTAAGGGAGGCCATAAGTACAGCTGTCACCCACAGGAAGATTGACTGCATCAGAGATAGAGGTTTCAACGCTTTTCACAGGCAGATTGTTTATTTATTTTTCATTAAAAATTCTAAAATATTGAAATTATCTACAAAATACATAATACATCATATGGAACTTCATTATCATTTGCAAATGTTTTGCTCATTTTACTCTCAAATGGCTTTTTATTCCTTCCAAATGCACTAAAATCCTAAGTGTAAGAATAAGCCCTTTGCTAAATATAAGCCATTAGTGAGATGTCTGACTACCTTACAGTATTTTGTTTTATTTTCCATAGCAGTAAGTGCAGTAACATATAAGTGTCAGTGACGTTTACAAGCTTGACTAAGAACCTACACTTTTTCTTCTGCTCCTTTTTTTTTTCACCGTCATTCCTTTCTTAAAGACTCAAACTGTAATCATTCTCTTTTTAAATTTTTATCTTTCTGTTTTATTCCTCTGTCTGGTAAAAAGCTTATCCTTCCTTCAGTCTCTTCCTTCAGTATTCTTTTTTACCTCCTGTGTTCCCTCCTACACATCACTCCCCTCATAAGAACTTTTTTCCTTGAAATATTTTTTTCTGACAAAATCTCAGAAATTCAGTAGGCCTACTTGCATCTGCATAGCTGCTTTGCTAGGATGTACTTGTAGATGCTGTCAAATTAGAGAGAACTATTTTTGCTGAAATTAGAACATTTGGGAGTTTATTCTTAAATACAAGTCTTTGGTAAAATATGGCATAAATTTTTCATACCAGGTTCATAACAGAGATAAGAATAACAAGGTTGAAAGTAGTATGACTCACAATGTGTTTATCATTTGCTTTTTTACTGGGGTGCTTGTGATGGGACAAAATCCTAATAAAATTGTAGAACTTAAATCTGAGAAAAGATAATTTTTCTTTAACAGAAAATATTGCAAATATTTCTGAGGAAGTGTAGAATTAATGTCTTTTTTTTTTCCTGCATTCTTCTTTTCCGCTAGAACACTAACAAAAGCAGCACTCTGTTTGCCAAATTGACCTAATGTGTGACATCGTAAATAATTAACTTAGCATTGCTTAAGAAGGTTGGTTTTCAAATGAACACAAAATGGATGTGATGTCAGGATTTTGTTCCTCTCCTGAAGCTTTGACATAGTCTAGTGTTTCATTCAGAGAAAGCCACTTTCCTAAAGGTTTGATGCACATCTGCAGGATGTCACTGGTGCAAGACAATGAGTGAGGAGAAGTAGGTTATGGTACCTATCAAGACTTAGTTTGCCATCGAGGCTCTTGTGCAATGCAGGCAGGTAGCGAATACAATTCTTATTGAAAAGGAGATTTCGTAACTTCAGTAAATAAACTTCAAAATCTCAGTGTTTGATCACTATTGTGCATTAAAACCAATTTACTTGTGTGCTCTGAAACCTGATTGATTTTTATCTTGTGCTTTGCTGTCTGAATGTGGACTCCCCAGATGAAAATCTGATCCACTTTCTTCATGGAGCTCTGGACACATGATGACATTTGAAAAGAAAATGACATTTTGTGTCTGGTGAAAGTGTGATGAAATATGCTATCTGGGCAGGTCTAGAAGCTAGCACAGAGAGAAACTTTTATTAAACTATTACGGGAATTTATTAATTCAGTAATCTCATTTAGCACAAATATCCTCTTGATTTGTTTTGAGTTGTTTTTCCTGTGGAGCAAAAGCAAGTTTGCTTTCATTGGCTGTTATTTTATAGGGAAATGTTGGCAGAAAATGAAACCAAATGTGATCAAGCTCTTATGGAGATATGGAGGGGTTTTTTTCCCTATTTTTTTCTCCTTTTTTTGCATAGTTCTGCTTAGAAATGAAGTGGAATATGGTTATTTTGGTCCCCTTTTATCCTGGCAATTAATTATTAAAGTTTTCAAGGTGAAAGATTCACACAACAGAAGATGCATTAGTGTCTCTCACTGTATATTAAGTACCAAGTTAAGTGCTTAGTTCTCAAAGCTATAAACCAAGGGCTGGTTTGGAATGTAAAATCACCAGCTCAGAGGGCTGATTTCTGTATATCAGCTAAGCAGGATGAGTTAAAATCAGGACAGCACCATGTTACACAGAGTTTGTGCTGTCTGCACTACCCTCAATAACCTTGCTAGGCCTAACTTTTAAAGCCTTCCATCTATAAAGGCTAAATGCTATATAAAATAATCAGGAGCAATTGCCTTCAGTGCACTTTCAAAGGGGTTATTTGTTACAAACCTTTGTACTTGCCTGCTCCTGTTCTCGTGTGTTTGCAAGCAGGTCTGCTGATGCCCTGTTACAGCTTGTATGAGTCACTTTTTGCTTCTTCAGATTTCAGTGCCATGTTATTCTTTATGCATGACACAGAGCACGAAACAAAGTGGTTCTGCAGCTTGGCCAAGCTGTCAGCCTGTCGGGCAAATGCCTCTTGGCTGACCTCAGGCCTGGAGAGACCTGAGCAGGATACCATCACTCAGCTTGAGAGCTCAGATATGCTGCCTGTCTGAATGTTAGCTTAGAAGAGGTGTGAGTGTGTAATACACAAACAACTAATACCAAAAAGACATATCAGAAGTGTTTAAAAAATAAGTTCAGATAAACTCTCTAAAACAAGATTTATAGCTATGACATAGATAGACTATTGCTATGATACTCTCAAGGCTTAAGGATTTCAGAGTTATTGAAACTTACGTGAAAGCTCCTCAAACATATTTAGCTTAGATCTCATGCTAACATTTAACCAAGTCTTCTGCATGGAGTGAATTGCGCTATCAGAGGATGTCTGGTATTTACTACCACAGCTTTAGCTGGAAATAATGTGTATTGCTTTAGCCTACTTGTTTTCATGTCTTGAGGGAGCCACAGGAGAATGAAAAAGTACCTTGGAACACATCTCCAGATCTAAGAGGTCACAGAGAGCTACCAGGTGCACTGATTGGCTCAGGGGAGTCTGGGCCCCTAGGGAAGGATTACTAGGCATGTACGTGGTGATCTCCCATGGTAGGGCCCCAGATAGGTGGAAATCAATCTCAGGAAAGGGGGTATGCTGTCATGCAGGGTGCCTTATGTCACCAGCTGTATGGGTCTCAGCTTGGAGTCCATGACTCTGTCCTGGCTCACTGTTATAGCCTCCTGATCCTTAGGTGTTAGACTACATCCTCCATCATAAAGAAATCAGAAGCTAATAAGCCCAAGTTTGTGGTGAAAATTCTGTCTGTGCATTTAGCTCACTGACAAAACCTCAAAGGATTGAAACTCAGAATGAATATATATCAAATCTGTTCCCAGAATTACCTGGGAGATGTGTCTTTTATACCATTCCAGTATTTAAAGTACTGAACAGACTGTTCTAAATTCAGTTTTTGTCTATCTGGTCAACTATCTCACAGAAATATAGCTCTGTAGATAGGATAACTGAACAGAATACTGTATTTTTTACTGTAGAATAATGTGGATACAATTTAGGTTTGATAGGCCTTAGTGTCTGGTTCCTTTGAAGTCCATACAGAGTTATATGTTACAAAATTGTAACTAAATCTCAAAATTAAAAAAAAAAATTAAAAGTGGGAGATGGTACCAAAGTCATATTAACCAAGCAATTCACTGCCAGAGAATTGTTACAGGAATACAAAGTTTTGTCTACTTAGGTAGAAAGCGAAAAGCATCAAGAGGAGAAGACTGAAGGCAGATAACAGCTGGATAAATGTTATGATTATCTTGACCTTTCATTTCCATTTAGGAATATTATTAATAACCAGAGAAGATAATTACATCACTTAAAATATTAGAAAGTAATTAAAAGGCCTGAAATTGTGCAATAACCTGTTTGTTCAATTCTGACTTTTATAGTTTTGCAGCTTTTTGCATCTTGCTCATACATTTATCAGTATTCTGCCTAGCTTTTGCATCAATGGTTAAGAAAATTAAGGGGAAAGGGAGAGGATGTTCCTTTTAGTGTACAAGGAAATATGACTGAAAAGGTGGGGAGACTCTACAACTGTACTGTGGTAACACACACATGAACTCTTTATTCCCATAAATATTGAATTTATGAGAGAAAAAAAAAAGTAACAGCAGAAAAAGAACTAAAGAATTTCAACATGACAGGGAAGTAGGGGAGGTAAAATCTATCCAGAACAAGCACCGTGGAGAGATGAGATCATGCTTAGACCAGTTGTACTCATTTGGGAACCTCCTAAAGATGGATAGTGTTCATTCTCTTTACACTTTTGAGAAAAAAAAGAAGTGCTGGGCCTAGTTACTTATGTCAGTCATTTGCATCAAAATCTATGACAATGCATTGAAATGGAACAAAACCAGAAGCTATTGAATTTGTATTTTTTTCCACAGGTGAATAGAAACAAGCTACCTCACAGAAGATATAATTTGTGTCTTACCTGGTAGATCATATCACCTGAAACTTTTTCCTCTTTCATATTAACAGAATGATTCATTTTCTAGCCTGACACACCACTTGGGTTTTTAGGAGATACCATGCCATTACTGTCCCAGATCATATTTTGATAGCAAGGAGAAAAAGATGCTTCTTTACAAAGAAAGACCAGCAAGGGAATATATCAATGTGCTAACATTACCACTACCGTGCTTCAGTGCACATACAATATCCATGTACATCTCAGTATTCTCATCTATTCCTGACTGATCCAGACTTAAGTGACTCCTCAATTTTCCACAGAATTTAAGCAATTCTCAGCTCCTCTCTTCCCCTTTGTTTTCACAAACTATAGAGGCTTTATTGTTCAGGCTGAAGAAGCTACCTACACATGGCAGGCCATGAGGGCATTTCACCGTGCAGTGAATTCAGTTTCCCAGACAGAACTCGCATAAGAACTGACTTGCTTCTTGTATATTCATGGCAGAATATTGATTTGGGGTTCCAGCTCTTATTAAAAATAGTTCTGAATAAATTACTGCATGCTTCATACAAAGTCAGGCATCTTTATTTTTTCGTATCTGAAGTATCAAAAATAACCAGTAGGAAGTTGTTCAACTGAGTAAGAAAATCTGAAGTTTCAATTTCAATACATTTTTGTATTTAGATAAAAATAGAAATCATCTTATGCATTTGTTTACAGCATATTCTGTACCAGTTTATGTAAAAAGTGGTACATTTTATGTATAATTTTATATGAGTATGTGTACTGTATGTACATATATTTATAATACACACTTTATAAATATTAATCTATAATACATTTATAGATGTAAATGTATTCATGTAAATATATAGGTTATAAATTTATAATACATCTGTTCTACATAAATTTATTTATATTTAAAATACAATATTGTATTATAATACTATATATATAATACAATAATAATACAGTATTGTATTATATTTTTAATACAAAATATATTTATACATTTTCTATGTAATGTGTAAAATGTAAGAAGCTGGATACTTGTATATATATAAAGATATATGTACTTGTATACAGAAGCAATAATGCACACATGCATACCCCTAATGCCCACATAGAATGTGTTATTGAAAAAAAGGCATCTTAAATATATACCATAATTGCACTTCTGTATCATATAGCATTTGCCAAGTTCAGTTAATTGATGAATCTATTCATACCTTCAGTTCATGCCTATTTATCAACTGAATTACCTTTGGACTACTGATAAAATGCTTGCCTCCCCTGTGCACCCACTGTGAGGGATTCAAATTTAACAAGGTGCTTCTAAGTTTTGGTTGAGACTGTAGAAAAGCTGTTTTAAATGGAGCTAATTTGACATGTCTAGAAGAGCAGCTTTTTGTGAGATGTTTTGATTACATGGCAGAGCAGATTCTGTAAAGAGCTATTTGGCTAAGTAGAGCTTCTTAACTCCAAGCAGGGAAAAAATTACAGAGTGACTACTCATGTGAGCATAACAAGATCAAAAATGATACCTTTAAAAAGCCCTGGGAGACAGAAACTTTGCTGAAATTCCTGTCTCTGCATATGTATGACTGTGGCACTGCTGGGGCTCTGTGCAAAACCTATCTTAACATGAAGTAGGATATAAATATTGTCTAGTTCTTGTGCTGTTTCTGAATTTGTGTTTGTGTATATCTTTTAAAAAGGATTTCTTTTTAAAGATAAAACAAGTGGCAATTGTTGAAGGATATGAGTGTCACAAGTCCTATGCCGTATTTTTATGGGTGTTTTTTTACAGGCTTGTGATAGTTCCTTTTACCTGACCCCATATTATACCAGTAAGTCAGAGGAGTATGCGTTGTCTATTGATGAGTTAATAAGTTCCTACACATTCTTTGGCGATGGGAACTTGTGATTTGCTGGTGATTTCTCCCCCCACCGTATGCGTGGCTATAATTACTAAGTGAACCCTCATTAGTCTTCAGCATCTAAATTGTCTTATGTCCCACAGTCCTACACACAGACTCTTGTGTGTAGCTGTACCTCTTCTGATGTGTTTTCCACTATCTCTTTCTATTCTGTGCCTGACCTGTTCACTCTGTGGAAGAGGCATGAGCTATTGCTCTCTAATTCCTTCATTGCAGCTTATGGGTTTGTGAGCTGTTATCATCTCATCTCTCAGTCACCTCTTTTTTGGGGTAGTCAGTCAGTCTACATATTTTCTGCTATCATGCTTGTGAAAGACTTGTGCGTATACAAGTACATTGGCTTTGACACAGTCAATACTGGGTGACGCTAGCATGACAGCAAAATCAACTATTAAGTCCTTAAAACCACAAATTGTGTAGGTAATTTGAATCACTTTAATTTGATAGATACCCCTGTTCTAGCCAGTGTTTCCTTTTCTCTCTAAAACTAAGAAAAGCTTGACTTACAGTTCAGGATCTAGTTTATTGATCATTTATGAAGTATTTGTTGAAGAAAAAAAAATCTGTTTACCTTAATACAGATTTTTCTTATTTTTAAGAAAATTACCTATAGAGTTACTCAGAAACAATCCATGGCTAAATTATCTGTAACAATCTAGGGCTGCAAACAAGGCTACAAAACAATCTCAAAATTGCTTGGAAGTGTGTTAGAAGTAAAAGTCAAAATCATGAATTATAAATTAAAATATTGTTTCTCCTGTTATTAGCAGAATATTACTTTATATGTAGCAGAGCTCACAGCTCCATAATTGAGCCCCATCAGTTTAGCAAAATCTCTCCTTCCCCAGGCCAGTATGTCCCTCATGTATGGAAACGTGTATGTATAGATGTGTGTGCATGTATGTGTGCACATATATATAATAAAATATTGCAGCTATGTATGTGTGTCACATATTGTACCTATAATATTGTCTAGGTGTTCTTCAACTTGACATTGTATTCTGCTTCTTTTCAGTATGGCACCGTTGTTCCCTTCCTTTGGGGCTTTGTCTTCAGTCTCAGAATATCCAGAAGAGAAAGGAGGGAGAAGGAAGTGAGGGTGATTTGGTGAGGTGAAGGAGGACTCTACAGAAAATTAATTTCCATTTTCATTTAATCTTTTATCCACTGTGAAAGATATCAGCATTGTGCAGTAAAGCACTATTCAGGTCACAGATTGCTTTTTGTTTTGTGGATTTTTTCAGTAAGGGTAGTCTTACAGCCAATATTTCTTATGCAAGATGACTGCTGCAAAATCTGACTTTGCAAGCATTCTTGGCATCAAAATAAAAACTTTGAGGGATTTTGTTTTGTTTTGCTTTTAAAGGCCTATTGTTATTTGAGCAAATTTGATCAGAGGCTGCCTATTGGAAGCTTAAATTCAGTTTTTGATTTCATTCTTAGCTATTTTGTTGACTTTTTCCTTTCCCATCAGCAAAAATAGCCCCCCTGAGATAAAAGCAAAATGTAGACAAACTCTATTGGATATTCCAAATGTTATTTCCTGCTTATCTTTTAGATGAGCTTTCTTCTGTAATTGGAAGAAGCGATAAAGCATATGCACCAAGAATTAAATATATGAGGAAAAGCCACATAGAGGATTCATTTAAGGAAAACCTTACATAGAATTATAACATTCACAGCTGTGGATCTATGATCAATAGCAGTCTCTTTTTAAAGAATCTGGCTGCACTTTGATGTTAACATCAGATCTTATTCCTCAATAGAATGCTGAAAGGATAAAATAAAATGAGGAAATAGCCTCCCAGGTGCTGTTTTGATATTCCACTTGTGGGCATCTCCTTGGTAATATGTTCAAATTAGATAGGAGCAACACAAATCTATATGAACTTGATAAATGCTGCAACTGTGGATTGATTTCTTCAGCAAGCCTGTTACACATTTTTAATGGCTGTGGTTGAAAGAGGCTTACCTCACAATTTCTGGTCAACTGTAATTCATGCTCTCACATTTCTTTGGAGCTGATTGACTCTTCCCTGTAAGTATGACTTAACATTCTAGTTTTACATACCAGATTTAATATGTCTCTGCATGACCCAGTTGAATAATGCTGCAAAGTCACAGTGATAAATTCCACCTTTGTTGCAGTACCTCCATGTCTGAATGGAGTCTCATGGAGAGGTCGTACAGATTCTTAGCAAATTCTGAATTCTGACTTCTGAACTTTCTTAGTATAGCTCACACATACGAACAGGAGTTTGAAAAGAAAGCAATATTGCATTTCTGTCCAGGTCCACTTCACTGATATTAGTGTGCTAAAAATGTTATGCATCTGCCCTAATGCTCTATGCATCTGATGGATGACCCAGGATCTCTCCCTAGCAGTGGAAAGTTAACAGTGTTTGTCATCCTCTTCCAGCAAAGGGAGGCTCCTAAGTGGACAGCTTTTGCTAAAGAAACTCCACTTCTGTCTTTGGATAACGCTCTTGCAGCAGAGTATCCGTGGAAAGGAACAACCAGGTTTGGGGGGAGAAGTATGAACAGGGACCAAACTGATTTATAGTGTAGTATCTTTCCATGGATTCTTCTGGCAAATAAGGATGATGAGGATAGGCTTGTCGTGGGCTTCATCTTGTGAGTGTTAGAGGTGGCTAGAATTGATTTCCACCCCCCTCCCCCCCCCCAAGCTTCAGCCAGGTGAAGGATTTACTTTTCTGTGCTGGCAGAAACCCTCATCTCCCTAGAAGAAATCAGAGTGTGAAGGCCTCTCCACTATCATTATGTTTCCCTACATAAAGAGATTCTTGGCCTCATGAATGCTTCCAAAACATAGCTTAGAATGGGACTTCACAACCCAAATGGGACTTGTACAAATAATAATACAGATAACAAGCTGCATCTCTTCACAGATGAAAATAGCAGCTTGCAAAAGAAGACAGGACTCGAGTTTTTGAGGAGATGAGTCCTAGAAATTTCTGGCTTGTGGTTATGTACTGAGTGGAACTTTTAAAAACATCGTCTATGGAGATTTTCCATGCTTAAGAGTTCTTATCAGATTCTTTTCATTTTAAGGGATTGTATAAAATGAGGTTGTTTCAATGTTTTCTTATTTTATAGCGAAATTACCTATTGAGAAGATCAGTGTATTATATGCCATTTCATAGTAGTATTTTCTTTAAAATAAAGTGATAGAAACACAAAAGGTAAGACATGAGAAGTATCTCTAAAAAGATTTTTTAAAAGCGGGAGAGGGAAGAATTCAGAAGCATTTAGGAGTTTAGCTTCTAGAATAAAGGAAGTGAAGTGAAACATTGCCAGCTGCAGAATTCAGGGCTCATTCATTTTTACTTGATAGAATCCTTATGAAGAAAATAATAACAGGAAAGAATAAAAGCACAGGAATTTCCATAACAGAAATTAATCAGAAGACTGTGTGGGAAGAGCAATAAAAAATATGCAGGATGGAAGAATTAGATGAAATCATAATGCTCTTCATGTTGCCAGTTATTAAACATTTGTGCCTAAAAACTCATTATTTTTCTTTGTGGAAAAGAAAAATCACAAAGCACATGACAGATTTTTTATCTCTTTGGTAGGATTTTGACCCACTAGGACAGGAGGATAGAAACAGAGCCTTTTTTGGTATATGTGCAGGGTGCTTTCAGTGAACTAAAGGAATGATAAAGCAGTCAAATTTAGATAAAAATGAGAAACACATGCAGTTTGGCTTATTGCTCAGTGATTTCTCTTACAGGGTTTGGTAACCTGTAAGCTTAACACTGTCAATCAAGAGCAGAGACGTAAATCAAATATTTATTATTTAAATGATCAAGACAAATACAAAGGAAAGTAATAGTAAAGTAGAAAGTAAAGAAAGTAATTCTTTAAATTTGCTAAATAGATATGAAGGTTATATGTAAAATCTGGAAACTTCTAGTCATTCAAAACTGGAAATTTTCAGATGCATTATCCAAAGGTAAGTATCTTTCATTCTACTTCTACTGCAACTTAGGTCTAAGGTCAGAGGTGGAGGTTAGAATCTTTTAGGTATGATTTTCTTAGTATAGGAATTACATTTGTACCTGATGCATCTGTTTTGTCTTTGTAGATAACACAAAGCACCTAACAATCCATCTTCTCACTTAAAGTTGAATGTATAACCTCATCAAACATAGTAGGAAACCACAGTAAAGAAAGATGGATAACAACAGATCATAGAGAACTCTGGTTACTATATATGTTGCATATAATTGGTCTTATTTTGAGTGCAATATTTTACCCTTGGTAACTTCAACAATAGCTTAACTTCAGATAGGCGTTTAGAATCTTATTAATGAAAGACTAAAGTAGAGTTCTGCGAAAAGCATCATCCAGCTGTGAGCCCTGCAATGAAGGAGTGTTTGGTAAGATATATATTGATTTCCTTGGAGCAAACTTGCAATTGTCTGAAGTAATAACTCTTTACAAGGAAGCAACAGGGAAACTGCTTGATTCTATATCCATCTGTGAACTCAATACTATCTATCTTATAACAGGACTTGGAACAGCCAAGTCCTGAGATTGTAATGCCCTTCATTCTCCCAGCAGTGGCTACAAACAAATTGCAGGAGGTCTGATATGCCTATTGTTTCAGGTGAAAGATCAGTGTTCAATGAACATATAAGGCAAGCAGCCCAGCTTCTCCTTTATTCCCATTAGTTTTGAAGAAGGATTGTCTGTAGGTGAAACATTCAGTTTGCATGAGAATCTATAACAAGTTTGAGCAGAGTTTCAGGTTTAGTTAAGAGACACTTTGATTATATGAAAAAGGTCTGTCATAAGGGCAATATCCCTGCTAGTCATCTTCATTTGGGATATGTGGAATCAGAAGAGTTCTGCATAAATGTGATGAAAATTACTTTCCAATGGGTTGAGAAAAAGAAAGAGAGTGAGAAAGGAATTCTTCAGAGGAAATTAGGTTTATATGAATGACATAGGAAGTAGGTTGTTGAGACAAATGTAAGTAATCTTCATTTCATGGATTTTTTTAAGTTACCTATTACTTTTTTCTTTGAGTTATTCAGAGTCTTGATTGACACTTGATTTTGTTTCATTCAATTCTGTTAGCAAGCACTGATAATTCTCTCTTCCACTCTTCCCATTACCAGCACCCTCAGCAGATTTGGTGG
>JAUBOD010000290.1:4640470-4670584 GCA_032353885.1 Nothura maculosa
CTCCTCAAAGTGCATCTGAAACTGTGTGTGTTACCCCTGGATTTCTATCTCTCTCCTGCATATAGCAGTTGCAGAACTCAAGTAACAATTTGGCACAACACTAAGCAGGGCATTTAATTAACAATGAAAAAAGTAAATAAGAATACTATTGAGTATATAAAA
This sequence comes from Nothura maculosa, assembly GCA_032353885.1. Classification (NCBI taxonomy): domain Eukaryota; kingdom Metazoa; phylum Chordata; class Aves; order Tinamiformes; family Tinamidae; genus Nothura; species Nothura maculosa. Next base: position 4,640,633 of record JAUBOD010000290.1, read on the forward strand.
ATGTGACCTTCTGAATTTTTGGAAGAATAGCTCTTAGAGATTACCCTTTTGTTTCAAATTATTAAACAGATCTACAGCTTGAATTGTTTTTACTGCCAAATAAACTTTCAGGGATGACAGAGATAACTAGAAAGGATGGATATTTTAAGTGAGGCAGATCTCCCCAGGGTTTTTATTTTGTCAATGGAGAAGCCTTGACTCTTTTGAGAGAAGATTCAGAACAGAAACTTAAGTATCAAGGTGCAGAACTGCCCTTGGGAGAGGTTTTATCTTTTGACTGCATAAGAAGGCTGCTCGGGATCTTTGGGACTGCTTATAAGAATCTTGAAGAGTTTTGTTGGTCCTTGGATTTGCCTTGAAAGTCTTTGAGAATGATTGAATCTAGGGAACTACCCTGATATCTCTCAGTTGAGAGAGAAATTGGTACTACAACTAATCCATTTTTTATCAGACTAGAGAAACTGGTTTATTTGTTAAGCAAAGACAAGATTTCTTTTCAGTCTTCATAAAACTGTAAGTCAATATCCTTTCCTGTGCATAATCCTTTTCATATTGGAAGCATTATACTACGTTAGTTTTGCACAAATCACATTGTGGTTTTGGTAGAAAAGTGCTCATATGGTTACTGTGAGAGAAATAAATGCAAATAAGAGTCTGTTTTGCTGATGGTTATAAATTCTTCTGCCTTTTAGTGGCATAGCTGGAGAATTGGGTTAAGCTTCCAGGCATGAGCACAGTAGGTTTCTGCATTTATTCTATATAATCTATTTTTTCCTCTCTTTTTAATCTTTGTTTACTTGCCAGGCTTTCCTTTGTGGCCTCCTTTCTACAACTGCATGCTGGGTTTGCTCTCTCATGTTGTTTACTGAAGCTTCAACATGAAAGGACAATGAAATGGACATTTTAATCAATTAACTATAGCTTGATCAAAGTTTCATTCTTCCTTATTGCTGCTGCTGTTGTTGTTTAAAGTGTTTTTATTTACAACATCACCCAGTTGGGTTTTTGATTCATGTGGTGTGACAAAGTCACTCTTTTGCATAGAATAGCAAGCTAAGAGTCTAAAAATTGCTTTTGATCAAGGCTGTGCTTTAATCACTGATCATGTCAGAGCTCTGAGTAACTGCTTAGCTTTCCTTATGGACTAATGCTGAAGGCAGGAGGGAGGAGTGTGTCAGCATAGCAAAATACGTACTGAGCAGAGAACACTGAAAATGGTTGAAGGTGGATACTGGCCCTTATTCAATTCTTTGGCCTTTAGAGGCTACCTGCTCTCTTTTATTCTTCTTAAAAGAGAATAACAAACATATTCAATCCCTCTTCTTGTCAAGGGTTTATTTATCTTTTCTGATTTATGGGAAATGGCTATCTGAGCCTGCTAAATGTGCATATAGATAAGAGCGTTCTTTCATTTCATGTGAGGTTGTTATGGTTAAGGGGAAAAATGTTGCTGGTTCCTAAAGTTACCTGAGTTTCTTTCATAAAGCTCTGCTTGTTGTTTCTTAGGGTTTTTGGCAATCTTAAGTACTTGACAGCCGGTAGCTGCTTTTATTGTTTTTTATTAGCATTATATTTTATTATTCCCTAATGGTGCCACTTGCCTAAGATACCTTTTCTATCTTTGAGTGTTACTAACAGCATGATATGTAAAAAAAAAAATCTATCCAGGTGCCTATGCAAACAATTCTGTGGGCATTTGCAAAAGGGACATGACATTTGGGAATAAAGGTGTTTTTTGCAGTCTGTAAAAGTCTGTGCGACTTTTATTAAATTTAGTGTAAGTTTTTGCAAAACTGCTATTTGCATGTAACCAGGAGAAATTTGTGTATTTAACAGCTGATTTTTATCATGGTAAAGGTGTATAAGTGTGACAGCTTCACTGAACATGCTCTATCCAAGCTTGAGGTCCAACTTAGGGAAAATGCAGGGCTACAACTGCTGGGGGAGGCTCCTGCTGGTTATATCAGGTCTATCTGTAAACACCTGGATGAAGCGCAACAGCATTTTCGGTTTCTACTCTATCTTCTCCTCTTCATACTTGACTAAGACAGCCCAGGTGAGGAGGTTAATTTGACTACAAGGGTCAAGGAGATGGACATATGTGGCATCATTCTGTGTGAAGAAAAGGGTGGGGGAAGTGGGTAGCTGATGTCAAGGTCAATTTGAAGCTTTGAGGAGAGGGAAAAAACAGTAATTGTGCCAGTTAATTCGTACCTCTACATTTTATTCATCAGGCAGTTACTTTTTAAGTCTATTTAGTTTTGTTCTCATGTGGGTGAGTTTTAATATTTGAGCTGAAGTACTTGCATTTATTGAAAAGTGGTCCAAAGTGGCCAAATGTCATGCCCTAAACTGAGAGGCAGGTGAGGGTTAGGAATAACTTTGCAATCAAGGTAGTGGGATCAATGCAGCTGGCAGCCCTTACTGTCTCTTCTTGAAGATTATGCAGTCAAGGGACCTCCCATCCCATCTCAGGATGCTGCTTCACTCCTTTATTCTCATGTTATTGAGGAAACTTGACCTTCTGCACATACAACATTAGTAACAAGCACGTATTCTGATTTCTTTATGTAGGAGACATATTGGTTAGTTTTAATATTTGGATTTCTACATTGATGTAAATTAAAAGTAAGGAACAAGCATATCTGTTTTTTCTACATTTTTCCAATCCATTTTCCCCAGTGGCAACAGTTAATGAAAAAGGTTATTTTATTAATTAAACATTCAAAACAATGCACTTTATTGCTGGCAGCCACTTGTTTGGAATAATCGTCTATGCATCATAACCTTCTATCTCTGTTTAATTGCTTTCTTTTTTTTCCCTTTCTCTTCCTCTGGAGAACTCTCTTAAAAAATTCTCCTGACCTTTCATGCTGCTTTTGCATTTCATGTAATTTCGGTTAAGAAATGTTTAATTACTAAAATAATCACTTTTGCTTTTAATCTGTTTATGCTTTTCTGCCTTGCTCTTGTTCTTCCACTGTAATTCCTGCTGATTGCAATGATGCCAGTGTAAAGGGAAGCATTGATCTCTCCCACTTATTAGGAGGACTCCTTCATAACTGAAGGTCATCTTTTAGTCTAACAGGTGTTTCAATCAAAATCTGTCAAGACAAATTCGCCTTTCACGAGAGAGACATCAGATTTAGGACCATCAAGATCTGAAGCAGCCAAATACAAAGTGCCTGTCTAATTGGAATCAAAACATCCCATTGGTAGTACAGCTTACTGGCATAGCATTGCATGGGGCAGCTGTAGACCTATAGGGGACAGGGTATTTGTACCACAAGGCTGAAGGACCTAAGTTAGCTAGTTTAAGTTGTCTCCCTAGGTTCCCTGTTTAATGAAGAGGAAGGTAAAGTCTTCAAGCGAGTTAACTGGTGGCACCTATATTGGGAACTGCCTAGGGAAAGCAGTTTCATTGACTTGACTTGCTAAATGCATATTGTGAATATTAATCCAAGTCTGTTTTCCAGGGCATGCATTACTGCCTTGGAGAGCATGGAGCACTTTAAAGACAGTGTCTTTCTATACGCTCCTATATACATGGGAGTTGAAACAGGTTGACTGGGACAAATCTTACATGTCTTTGCATTCATCTCCAGTGAACAGACTTACCTTGAATTACAACTTTGTCACTGTCAACAGAATGTGGTTCTGTGACATTAATGTACTGGTGACAAAAGAGCTTGCAGGTTTAAGTCCATCACAGCAGATGAATGTGGAGGGAGTTAATTTTACATGGCAGAGTTGCCAAATCTGAAGTAAAAGAGAAGTCAGTTGCAGTTCCCTATATTTACTGTGGCTATGGGTCTGTGTTGGTGCAAATCAGTTTGAACAGGCAAAGTGAATCAAGTCACATTTTCAATTAGGGCATTTTTTTCCACCTGCATGAATATTGATATTTTGTCATAGTAGAGCAGTTAAGAGCCAATGAAGATATTCAGATTAGATTTGGATTAACCATAGATTAGTGGCAGAAAAGTCCACTTGCACAAAATAAGAAAGCAGTAAGAGTAATTGAGATAACTTTTTTTTCTACTCAAAAAGTCTGCTGACCCACTGCTCCAATTAATTGGCAGTTTTTAGGCATCACTGTTACATGGGTTTTGATATTGTGCAAGTACAGATTCTAAGCATTCATTTGCAAAGCCAAAGAAATAAAATCCTCAGAGAATGACTACTGTTTTAGTGCAGGGATCCCTTCCCTCACGCTGCTGCTGATAGTCCTTGCACAGCCCTCTTTTCTTGCTCTCTTTGTTTCCCCTCTGCAGCAGCAGCAGGAGGTTGCTGCTCCCAACCTGTTAGTTATCCCAGTGGAACTTCCCATGCTATTTTGCCATGGGGCAGAGCTGTCAGGCTTTACCCGCGCAGATTTTTCAATCCTCAAATCTGTACTTTGCACAAAAGTGAAAAAGAAGCATCGTTAAACATCCAACCCTGCATAAAATGCAATACCTTCTCAAATAGCAGATAATTTCTAATTTCATAGATTTTCTAAGTTGTGTATATTTTCTTCATTTACCACACTTTCTCCGTCATATCTGTGTTATTTTAATCTTCTGAACTCTCATAATGATCCTTCCTTCTGACCAACAAAGGAAGCACTCATACAACTCACTTCATAGGAAGAGAAACGCTACGCAAGTTTTAAAAGATGTGGACAGTCTTCAGTGAACTGCTGTTTCTCTGAGCCGAGGCAAAAGAGAAAATGTGTGACTAGGAACATCCAGAATGCTTGGCAGAGAGTTAGGCCCTGCTAGTAGGAATAACATCCATCCAGTAGGAGATGAGAAATTTTTTTGCTGAGGAAGCAGAGGGGATTGTGTGGAAGTTTTTCAGTTTAGAGACCGTCTGAAAAAGGATCCATTGTGAGTAAACAAGAAAAGCTTTGTGAATGATTGTAACCACTTCCTTTATTTTACATCTGTTTCATTCTGAATTACCCTTATTTTTTTAAAAAAAAAGGTTTTTGTGCCTTTTAATTTTAAACACTAACAAGGTTAAAGTTTATTTGCCCATTGGATTCTCTGTAAAGCCTCAGGGCTTTGTACATCTCTGTCTTTGAGGGCTTTCCATTGTAAATCTACTGCTGACATGACCATGGGCTTGGTTGGATGTAGAGCTGCTGTTGGAGCAAGACCAGCTGTGCAAGCAGAATCCACATCATCTGCAAGGCAAACCTTAAAGGCAGCCTTGGGTTTCATCAGACAAGAGGGCCTTTGGAAGACCTGTTGTTGTGTTCAGGTTTTATTTTATAATTGTTGACCTTGATCAAAATTACAGTTAGTTTCCAATTAAATGTGTAGCTGGTCTTACTGACTTTACACTTTTAAGAGCTTGGATTAACTCTTCTGACAGCATTCCTGTAATAGATGGAAGGAGAGCATGGATGCTGAGTTCCTCCTCTATGTTTCAATGGATGATCTGACCATGTTGTTTAGGATATGGTGAACTGTTTAATGACCTTTCATTAGTCCAGCACTTCCTGACCATACCCAGAGAGCAACAAAGTTCCATGGAATTTCTTCAGAGAAGAAGCTTCTTTATGGCTCTTATCAAGCCTGTGAGTATATGTGAAAAATTAGTTCTCAGTTTTGCATCTCATTTACAGTTGTGTGTAGTTATAGCTAGAATTTTGAGGAATTTTTATTTTAAAAACTAGGCATAAATTCAATAGGCAGAATTGTTGGCAGTACATTATGATTACCAAGGTTATTTTCTCAGACTAAAAAATATTTTGAAAAGGAGAAGCAAAAGAAGCTGGTGAGCCTTGGCAAAGAAGAAGCTGCAACCCCCTTGTGAAGTTACTAACTTCTTGTAATTTAGCTTGTATAAATATATTTTCATAACATGTGTTATAGCATATTTAGTGCATCTTTATTAACCATGGAGGACAGTCTACATATTGAGACAACATTCTTGGGCAATCTGAAAGTAATAATACAGCAGCAGGGTGAAGAGCAGCATTATTACTTCAATATCATAATGATTGCTCTTATTTCCCTATGCAAGAAAACAAAGATCCATACACTTTCAAGTGCAGTCTTAATTAAAATGGTACATGTTAATAATTACCAGCAGACAATGCTGACCATGCAAAACAGTGCAAAAGTACTAAGGAAAGAAAATCCACTGTGTTGATGAGCTTACTCACACTTCAGTGGTCGAATTCTCTGAGGCATTTGCCAGGAAGAAACAAAAGAGATGCCTAAGGAATGGAGGGATCCTACAACCAACTTCTGTTTCCCCAAACTTTTTTTAAACCAGCGGATAAGATTACAGGAAGCTCAGCAGAGAGAGTAGGATTCTATGAGAGATGCAGAGAATCTAAGTCTCAGCAACTTGCGGAGATGGAGAATCTAATACAGCGCACTGCAGCAGCGCTCTTGTTCAAAGGGATTCACTTGAAAGTACAGTATGATTTGAAAGTACAGTACAATAAATAGATCATTTCTGTGTCAGTCAGGTCCTTAAATTCTGGCTTCTCTGTTCTTCAAGATCATATGTAAAGCACAATGCTAAATGTGAGGTTTTTTGTTCATTGGAGTGCATTAAATCTGAAGATCTCCTTTCTTGTAGGAAAAGATGGTAGTTTTTTCAGGCAATTAAGTTACAATCATAGTTACTGTAAGACTGTTTTGGGCTTTTTGCTAAAGTATTATGAGAAGAATATGTGTTTTGCAGATACTTCATTCTGATTTTGTATATTCCAAAGATTCTTCTCTATTCCCAGAGAGAATGCTGGAATCCTCTAAGTACACCTATCTTATTGAAGTATTCAATAAGAGTTACATCTATTTGTATGAAAACAATGTTACCAAGAAGCATCTAGATTGTAATGCAGTATTTTAAAATTGTGGTCACTTTTTCATTCATGAACACTTGAACAAATTTTTTATATTTAATTCTGTAGTGATTAATTCTCCCCAAAACAGATAGGCATGCACCAATGGTTTATTGTTCATTTTTCTAGATCGTTGTGTGGTTTTCATGTACAATTTGCTATTATGGTGGAGAAGTTAATGTAATGTACACTTTACATGTTCGGTGTTAGTTAAAAAAAGAGACTATAAATCAGTGTTTAAATAAATCTGTCTCCTGTCTAATGCTGTCAAAAGGGAGAACACTTTCACTAAAAAAAAAAAAGGTCAGTATCTCACCTAGTGGGACTTCCTAAACCTTGGTAAACCCAGCACAGCCAGTTTATTAGCTAAGCACTCCTGTTCTCTTAAAGATTTACAGTGATTTATTTTCAGTGTCAGTAACAGCATCATCATTACTGGGAGATCCAGCTGTCCTGTGTGCTACATTAATAAATCATCAACCTTGAAAATCAATACTCCAATGAATTGAATTAAATGAAAGATTTTTCTGTTGTATAGTTTCGCCTGCAAAGTTGAAAACTCTGCCATCCAAGTTCATAAAATTTCTATCAGCTGGTTAGGCCAGAGCATCAGACTCTGCTCCCTAGACTCAATGTCAGACAAATCTTAACAGCTGATGGATCTTTTATATATATTTTTCCCCCTTTCCCCACTTTTCGCCCTTTTGCATGAGCTCGTACTTGCCATTTTGATTGTTGTCATTGGTCAAGTATTGAGCACACCTCCAAATAATATTTCTCTAACGTGATTTATGCTGAGGAATTTATATACTCGAATTAGTAGAAGAATACCTTTGTTTTCACTACATTTTTCTGTTCTGCTGTCTCAAAGAGTGGTGGAATTGCTAAGCTTGCTATCCAAGTTTGATAAGAAAATAGTCTCTTATGACAGAGAATTTTGCACAGTGCATGCATAGGTACAACTTCTGTCATAAATATCAATAAGGAATGTCAGAGAGTTAATTCCTTATGAGACTTAATAATGGCTAGTCTCTTATCCTGAGTGCATTGCCAAGTCTAGCTTTAAGGCTGAATGCAAATAAATTATCTAAGGAAGAAGAAAAGGAGATTACTTCACTAACATGCTGCTGGAGAGTTTCCTTTCTTTTTTTTCAGTCATTATTGTAATCAATCCAAATATAAAACTAATAGAATATTTGTATGTGTCTCTCAAGCAGTTCCTATATTAGCAGTAGCTTAAAACTATTATTGTTTTAAAATAAATTTAGTGCTTTTATTCATTTCTTATTGTGAATATGTTGTGAGACCTCATTGTATTGGCATCAATGCAGGGATGCCATGACATCATTGGTCTAGTTGCATTAACTTTATGAAAGATGTAGGTGCATCTCTATCTGGCATTGGGAAAGAATGGGAAAAAAACATAATGTAAATTAAGCACTTTCTGGACCCTTAAATTCTTTTTAAGAAGCTGTTCCACTTTGTAGTGAAAAACCATGAAGAATCAACAGCATTTGATTACCTGAACTCCAGGTCTTTGTCCTTATAATATTTTATAACTATTGTTGTTTTTAACCAAGATGCTAGTCCAGCACAGGAGAAACTAAAATCATAGGCACAAAATCTAATTCTCTAATCATTTTTCCATCTTCAGTTTTCCTTTGACAAGAACAAACAGAAGTTTGGGAAGCGGCTGCAGTAATTCAACTGCAGTGAGATGGACTAGGGGGGTTTTTGACTCATTTTGGTTTTGTCTATGCGTGATTCCCTCTGTTTCACTACCTAGAACTGCTAAAAATATGCAAGTAGCTGAGAAAAGGCCAAGTTCCTCTGATAATGATGATCACACTGCACTATGCTTCTCTTGTACTTCTATGTACTCAGCTATTTTCTCTTGCAACATCTTTAAGTCAGAATCCCAGTTCTGGCCTTATGTGAGTATATGGACTTTGTACCTTAGGGGATAAATCCTTCACTCTGTATTGTGATGATGCTAATGATCATAGATTGCTTTTTGTCATTCTTCTACTCTTCTGTTTTTGCCTTGTGAGTTCTTTGTATCAGACCAACAGCAGCAGCTCCAACATTTGATTTCACCTGCATTTTTTCTAATTGTTGCAATATTTTGAATTGAAATGCAGTCTTTTATGTTATAATAACTGCATTGATTACGAAGATCTGTAGCAATAAGAAAAGTGAATAAATTCTTCCTGTCTTGCAGGTAGGCAGTGAGAAATATGTGAAGTCATAAGCAGATAAGAATAGGATAGTCTATTGTAGTCTTTTTATTTATTTATCATAAACTGCTCACAGGGACAGAGATGGCTAAAGAATCAGCAGACTGTGTAGGGGCAGACACACCTGCTCTTAAACCACCTGCTCCCATCAACTAGTGCCAAGGTTTCCCACTCACCATCATCTTGTATCTGTTTTACTGCCTGCTGCTACTTGCCATTATGCCTCGTGGTCATGCTGTGATGGAAAGGACTGCCTTGGGGCTATATGCACTTTAAAGAGATACTGTGAGGCATTGGAGCCTCATGGATTTTATACACTTGTCACTGGACATCAGAACTGTGCGAACTTGATAGAGTTTGCCTTAGGGTAAACTTAAGGGTTCCAAAGGATTTAGGGAAGACATATAAAATGCTTTTAATAACTAAGTAATTCACCTTCAGATCTTACAAAAACCTATTATAAACTTCATGCTGGCTGACTACAATTAAGATAAAATTGGATGTTTCTTCATGAAGTTTTAGTTGAATTAGGGTGAGTCACTCTGTACCACATCTCCTCATACTATGTAGATTTATTCACCCTGATGCATGTGGCAGAAACAGCAGTACAATTAGGGATGGAGATAAGTTCTTCTATAACAAGCAGGTAGTGATTTGTATTAAAAAAATGGGAAAAAAATCCTGAGATGTTTACTCCTTAAAAAAAATCTGCATCAGCAGAATTCTGCATTTAGAACCTCTACATTTTTTTAACCTACATCTGGAATGGGTATTCTGGCTCTGATGTTGCCCATGGAATCTTCTGGCACCTATTATTGCCCAGTGAGCAGTCAGAGAATAAGAATCATTAAATTTTCCTTGATATTAATTGAATTTACAGTTTAGTTCAATCCAAACTAGAGAGACAGATAAAATCAATTGCTCATATGCAGGAGGACTGGAGCGCTCATGCAAATCTGCATTTGAAGTCTGATATCAGAGTAAGGCAATGACTCCATGTGGAGTGCTGTGATCACTGAATCACAGCAACATATCTACAACTTTTGAATTTTGGCATTTCTAGGTCTGTGCCCATGCTACAGAAATTTTCCTATGAGGAAAGATTTGGGTCATTATGTCCAAGTGTTCTGAAGACCAGGGCATGTAGGATCAATGGACAGCTCTGCTATTTAGATGGAAATTATTTTGTGCTCGCCGTAAATGGAATGAAATGTCACTCTCTTAGGAGTATCTTGGGCAAGTGGTCCAAATATAATCAAAGAATGTTAGATATTGGTGATTAATTGTAAGAACTGAATTAACACTGCATTAACTAGTGTGTATTTGGATACTCAGGTGTAGCAGAGAGCTACATTACCAGGGATAAATAAACACTGGAACTGTTTCAATTTCCTACAATAACACTTTCACATGTTCCTAGGGAAAAGGGATTCTGTATCAAAGCCGTACAATAAATATTTTGGTAGTACAGTTTTAAATATCAGCTAGAGGAGACTTTTTATTATATTTATATTTCTATAGAAAAAATAAATCAAAGACTACAAAAAATGATGGTATCCATTAATAAATATCATAGTCTTATCTCAAAGAAACACTTCTTTATGCCTTTTTTTCCTACATAGAAAGGAAAACCCTGTAGTCAATTATGATCAAAGAAATCTTAGATCCTGATTTCTCTAGTTCTCTCCAATAAGGAGCTGATTTAGCTAACCTTCTCTTCCAGCTTAAGCAATAGTAATAAAATAATGACTAACACTCAAGGGAATCTAAAATACATAGCCTTCATTTCCTATTTCTTAAGCAGTTATTAATCCATAAGAGGACCTTCCTTATTATCCCCAAGTCAGTTTGGTTTCCATAAGAGCCTGTGATGACCAACTTTCTCAAAAATTTTCAGGAAATCCAAGTATACTTTGTTAACAGATCATTTTCATTTACTCACTCACTGACTTTTTCAAATAACATGGGAAGATGCATAATTTACCTGTGCACTTTTTGCATAATACATAGGGATTTCAGCATTTTATAAAAAACAAATAGTTGCAATAAACAGAAAGTCCTGTAATTCTATGTCTGATATTAAAATTCCTGTTTTCATTTATGTAGAGAGAGGCAGAGAGGAAACAAGAAGGGCAATCTTTAAGAAAGTATTTGACAAGTCCTGCAGCTTTTCTGTCTCATAAAAATTTAGAACTATGTATCAGAGAAATGTACTCCTTTGGAAGAGGCAGGGAGTTAATTCTGCCCGAAAAAGTACTCTAATTTGATGCTCCCTTTAAACCAGCTAGTTCTTAAGACTATGATATCCAGTTGTTTTGCATACATTTAGAAGTCAAAAAAATCACGAACCAAAAAGTCAAAAAGTTATGAATATTCAAGTATTTCTTATGTCGCTGACTCAAAATGGCATAGGATATTATAGTAGAATTAGCATTTATATTATTGTGTTCCTCAGTCTGCTAATGAAGCCTATAGATAAGTAAAGACTGACGGGAAAGAGAAGACATTCTCCCTGATGATGAAAGAAACAAAAAATCCAGCTCCCATCCCATGACAGAACTAGTAGCATATTTGCAAACTGAGCAGGTTACCTGGAACACCCATGAAAACAATGGACAAATAAAAGGTGAGCACAGAAACCTAGAAGGAGCTGTCTTGCACCGTCAGGGAAGCTATGACAGGAGAAGAACATAAATCTTTCTGCAGGAGGCAGGCAGTGCTCTCTGCTCCCATCCCTCAGTGTCAATGACATCCCTGTCTCTGCGCTCTCATCTCATCTCATCTTGCATCTTTCAAACAGGCAACAGTAGCAAGAAGATAACATGAAAGCTCTCACCACCGGAAAACCTATTCCTCCCAACGCGCTGCAGCTAGTGTCATCACTTGGATACAACTGTCAGTAGTGAAAGAATGTTTGTCAAGGAACTATTAGAAATTTAATTTATATTTTTTTCAGTGAGGCTTCTGCTTAAATCGTATGTCTAAAATCCAAGACATCTCCAGGTACAAGTTTCTAGAGAAAAGACAGATTATAATTTTGCCAAATAGAGGAATACAGCAAATTAAATTTAAATGTAAGAGTCTTAGTATGCATTAATTTCTCTCAAAAGACAGCTCCTTTAGTGGCATCTTTTAAGTAACGGAATTGAAATAGCATCTCTTGCTGTGATTACTCATGTCTTACTGTTTATGAATTCTCTATTTCATCCAGAATTAAAACAGAGCATTCAGCTTCTGTTAAGAAGAATTACTCTGCACATTTGCCAACTGTTTTGGACATCTGTGTTTCTGACTATCTGAAGTAACCATTACTTGCTTTCTTGCTTACTCTCCTTTCTGCCTTCACTATTTCTTCTTTTTTTTTTCTCTAACAAGGAGTCATAGCTATTATTCTTGTTTCTTTCTATCATTTTAAGTATAGTTTCCTAAAGTGTAGTTTGTGGCAAGAGTTGTCAATGTGCCCAGAAATTGTTAAAGAAGAAGTAAACATTGAAACATTTGGGTACTCTTTTCCCTATGTTAAATATTTATATTTCACACTTATTTCAGAAATAACCAATAACACTTGACAGGCTCTGCAGTATTTTGCATCTGATAGAAAATATGTATTCATATTTCTGTATTTATTTTGAGGAAGTAGGTTAAGCAGATGTGTAGAGAAGGTGAGAGAGATGAGTCAGAGGGAATGGAAGTGATTTAGAAAGTTAAGAAGGACAAAAGTCAAGGACAGCTTTCTGCCTACAGCATCTCATTTGACATTAAGCTAGCCTACTTCTGAAGTGCATAAGGGTAAGTTTTATAAAACAGATGTCTCTAGATGTAGTCCCCAAGCTCCAAATGCATGCAGACACAGCAGATACAGAGCTTTGTGTCTCAAGGACTCATTTGGTGACATTGCCAGCTGCTGTCTTTGAGGATGAACACTTGTTACACGGCACTGTCTCATGAGAGTTACAGGGGCAGGTGAAATAAGGCGTCTTTGGGTTCTTGGAAGACTCCCCTCCAATAGTCTCTGCTTTTTTCTTTTCTTATAATATGATCATCCAAATCAGAACACCACATTATCTGTCTGTCTGTCTGTCTATCTATCTATTTATCTATTTATTTCAGGTGACCCAGAAGTGTCCTGAGCACTATAGGTGTTCAGTGAATTCCTAGGTTTGTCGATGCTATTTGCTGCTCGCAGCTGTGAACTCAGACTTTCAGCTGCCTGGAACAAGTGTGGAGTTTTGCATCTGCAGGGCAGGCAAGGACGTGTCCGTCCTTGAGTCACAGACTTTGGAGATTTCAATATTTGATGCCTTGGAGAAAATCTCTCAGGAATCCCTCCTGGTGCTGATTTCAATGAAATGCATCAGTGTCAATGGTCTCGTCTTTTCTGTCAGATGTTTGGTTTTGTTGTAGAATTGCAACTGGCTCTAGCAACTGCATTATCTTTATCGTATGTAATGTTTGTAATATTTTTCCAAATGTTTGTGATTTTGTGAGCCTCTCCTCTTTTATTGGGATACCTGAATATATCTCCCTTTATGTGTAGAAGCTGTGTTTATAAAAATTACCAAAGTTACATTCAGAGAACTAGCTTTCATGAAACTTTATTTTTAGGAAAGAACATACAGATTTTTATCTTCCATTCAAAAGTATAGGCAGTTAAAAAAGCAAGAGGTTGTGGGTGGCTTCTAAGTCAGGACTGCACAAACTGTCATTCTATGTGGAAAACTGTAGAAACCTATAATAATAATAATAATCCTTTCAGAGGCTTCACCATCTGTCACTGGAAAAATGCATTAGTTTGGACTCTCTCTTCCGAAGCAAATAAAGTCAGTTTGGTCTCAGAACTCACCTAAACTATTCTGCAATATTGTACTAACCTAAGCATCTTGTAGAATATCCCTCAAATTTTCTGTCACTGAGACTGTGCTGAATGCTCATGACAAAAAGGAGACACTCTGCAAACAAGGAGACATCTGTTCCTTCTTGTGCTCTGAGTACTCTGGTGAGAACCATTCTCTCCATTTTGGTTAATATATTAAATCTTCAGCTGGAAGAAACAACAAGAAGCTCTAGCATAAAGATAAATTTTAGATTATTGTGGAGTTTTCTAAGGATTTCCCAAGAATTCTTACCCCTTAGCATTAATGCGTTGTCTAATTGCATGATAATTTTTTTATCATGGATACTATAGCAATATTTAGCATGGAGTAGTCGTAAATAATTCTGCAAGTCAAAAAAGTGAAAATGTGCATATTATATGTCGTGAGTATTATCTTTATATTATTTTTAGTTTGTTCTAGTACAAAATAGGCTTCAGTGAGAAAGTTTATATCTTAAGAGTAAGTTTAGGGAATTATTTTCTTAACGAGATGTTTTAATATACAGGTTTCGTTTTAATATACAGGTTTCAGCTCCTCAAAGTGTAATATTTTTGAAGTGACACCTATTCTCCGTGCTATGTGTTGTATGCCAGATAGCTCTGACAAATTTAGAAAACTTTTCTCTGAACTTTAAATTTGTGAGTTTATCCACTGTCAGTGATGTTAAACTCAGAGCTTTACTTATGAGATAAGGAGTCTTAGGAATAAATGTAGCAACCAACTGCCTGCCACATCGCAGACTGAGTTGGGAAGATTGTAGATCCTTTTCATTCTTCTTTCCTTTCTTCTAGGTCTCCAGATAGCCGTTGCATTTGAGAAATTTCATATATGTGTACACATCCTATTCTCAATGGAAGTGGACCCTCCATTTTCTACATATGCAGATCTTGTGATTTTTAATAAGCCTCTCTGGATAATTTCAAGGACAAGGGAGAGCGTCAAGTCTCCCATGTGTCATGAAATATATTTCTCAATTCTGATATGGAAAGTATCTATAGGAGTTTTGTCTAGTTTCATGGCTTGTTAAAAAAAGTTAAATAAAACATACCTCTCCAATAATAATGTATATGTAGGTCTTGTGGACTCTCTTCACTTGGATCAACTTAGTTAGTTGTTTGCAAGTAGTGGTATTCCTAATTTATACACAGGTGAACTCTGAATCTGAACATATTTCTGTAGGGAGTTTTAGCAAACAGTGAAAGGTGTTAAAATGTTTTATGAGAATTTTTAATAAAAGAATGAGATCTTGATTACAATTTAGATGTGTGTTCAAAACAGGAATGGAACAGTGCTCTAATCATCTGGTAGCAGACCACCTTAAGCTTTACAGTAGCATAAATCTTTACACAAGCTACAAAAAGTTAGAAAGCTGGGCCCTTTAAGTCTCATAAAAACCCTAAGAGAGCAGTAGTATGCACACAGCTAGTGCAAGTCTGTTTTAATAACGCCTTAATTATCTGTTAATTATTTATTCATTAAATTGTTTATCCTCATCTTTCATCAGAAATCTCAGGTGACGCTGCCTAGAAGCTACAGTTCTTTCAGTGACTTAGAAATCTTATAGTGTTGTACTGTGTTGTATGATGACATTTAAACCAAAGTTATTGAGATGATACTTTTATCTATTTAGATGAGAAAGTCTTTTTAAAATTTTTTCACCTTCACAGGGTCCATGTTGGTGAGCCTTAAAGCTTCTTTTGCACCATAACCATAAACCAAATATATTATTAGAGGAGCAAGTTCAGTACTGCAGGCAGGGCACTTCAGTTCACTTCATCATGCCATGTTTTAATTTTGAAATAATAATAGGAGAGAAAAAGAATGTCTCACAAATTTATTGTCCTGGACTATGAAAATGTCCTCCTTTTGAAGGTGCTGCTTTTCGCAGAATCACATACATAAGCTAAGAAGAGGTAGTATTTGTAACATGGACAATATATGTTGCACCTCAGGAATGCATAATCGAATTCATATTGTTGTGAAACACTGTATGTCATTATTTATACCTTGTAAACTATGTAATGAAAGCTTGCCTGTAATCTGTAAACTATAGGTGGATTTGATATAATTGACCAAATCAAGCTCTACTTTCATTTAGAGAAGAGAAGAGCTTGTTGGTTCATTTCTGTAGGTTTTCTTTTTTTCTTTTTTTTTTTTTTTTTTTTGTGAAGAACTCCCTTGCAATCAGATCTATTTATTCTGTTGATTAATTAACTAATAATCTTTTTCATAAATATGGTGAGCTCCTGGTCTAGCATGAAACTGAGAAATGCTTTTTCAGTCTGTGAAAGAACATCTGTCTTTTGCAGAGACCCAGTGGGTTCATGGTAAAACTGTTAATTTGTTCCCTATTGGCTCTTCTTCATAAGTTTCATATTTCTCATGCTTTACTACCATTTCTACTATTTATTGCTATTTCCTGTGAGTCTTTCCTCTGAACAAAGCACAAGAGCAATTATTTTTATAACATTAAGCAGTCAGAACTTTAAACAGTATAAATTGCTGTCATTGAAATTCTGCCAGTTTAGAAAGAACATCTGTTTTGACCCACAATCCTGCTCCAGAAAACAAGAGACAATTCTGAATCCAGGGAAACCTGCTCTGTCAGTTCGTCCCCATGCTTCTGTGCAAAAACTAGTCTAAAGATACTCATCTCTATTGTATAATATATAGATAGACTGGAGGAAATTTTTGTGAAGATTTGAGATCTGCACTATTTTGTAAATGTCTGCATACTTGAATTGTTTGATAAGCAGACTCTTGTAAAAAAAATCATGTTTTATGAAAAATAATCAGGAGTTTAGTCACATTGTTGATTGATGGCCTTGAAAACTTGAACAAGGAGGATTACAAGATTTTAGACTTGGCAGATGGCTTCTTTGTGGTACTTCTAGAAATTTAGAATCTTTACAGTGTACTTTATAATTTTATGAAAAATGTTCCCTAGAAATAAATCAGATTTGTGACTGCTTCTCGCAGTATAGCAAACCTAGCTTTTTCCCCCCAATTTCATTTCGTTTATTTCTTCAGCATGTAAAAACTGCAATCATTCTTTCTCTGAAAATCCAGCTTGTACTATTGGCTTCTTTAAGGATGTTTTGTTGGAAAATGTGAAATTTCAGGCCTAGCAAGTGTAATTGCCTTTGCTAGAAAAGCTTTTATTCCACTTTAAGCTATTATTTAGTCAGAGGACTTCACTAACTTCAGAGGAATCTGTGCAGAACTGTAACTTTATTTGCTTTCTCATTGCTTAAAATCATTATCTTTAATAAGAAGGTTTAGCTACTATGAAATACTTCTAGTCATTTTTTTTTTTAGTTCAAATGAAAATAGATAGAAGGACAAGTGTACCTTTATGCTTTAGATGAACAAAACCTATATTTGTTATTCTGTTGAGAAATTATCCATAGCCAGATACCTCTCTGGCAATTTTGGAATGTAATGATCCCAAATTAAAAATATTGGGTTCTCATGTCCTATTCATTCCATTAAGAGCTAACATGTGTATAATTATAAGAGTAAATGTGCAGCAGGCAGTCATATAAATACCAATAAAGGTTTCCTAGTAGCAAAGCTGATTTCATGTAAATAACTCATCTTCATCTGTTTTAATTAAAATAGTCTAATTACAAACAGAGACTGTCTTAGATTCATCAGCACGTTGAAATCAATGCAGTATATGTCAGCCAGAAATAAATAAGAATAAAAATAATCTATATAAAGAAATCACATTATACCATCATCTAACGAGTCAATTTCCAATGGTGGCATTGAATGTGCAGCACTAGATTTATCTCAGGCAGTCAGAAAGTGACGGACAGCTGAATATACTTCCAATTAAAAGAAAAACAAGAGAGAAGGGAGGCATATTAGAATTTACTAGGGAAGTCTAAATGCATGAATGGATGACTGGTTGCAGTCAGATCACATGCATGCCTTGCCCCGGTTTCTGAGAAAATTCCCTTGGGAATGGGAAAGTCTCCATTTTCCTAAAATCTCTATTTGAGTGAAAAAGTGTGGAAATGGGGGTGATTCAGTGCCAGCAGTGTGTTCACCTGTTGGGGAGAAGTGAGATGGCTGCCTGGCCCCAGGGAACTTTCCCATCCCTCCTAGTACCCAATTTGGAAAGAATCTGTTATATAATAGCATTCCTCTTGCTACAGAAGACATTGAGCAAAAGCTTAATTTGAATAATATAGATTTTAAGAAATTTACAAGAAATAGGGGTTGCACAAATAGTAAATAACTTTGGTTAAATAGTAAATAACTTTGGTTATTTACTTGGTGATAATCAAAGTATATAGTACTTTTTAATATATGTACAAAGTATATAACCTTCTGTGTGTATATATATATAAATATACACATATATATAAAAGTATACTTTGGTGATAACCGAAGTATATATATGTCTATCTAATCTTAGTGATTATCTTAAAAACAATGGAAAAAAATGGCATCTACCATTGCTCACATATTTGAAACCAGAATATCAGAGCAGAATGGACTAACCACTAATTAAGCAAAATATCCAATTTCTAGTCACCTTATAATAATTCAAATATGTTAAAAAAACTAAAAATACTCTAAGCCTTGTAGAACTATCATCAGTAAGAAAAAAATAAGGTATCATGAATAGATCTAGACAATTTTCTCTTTTCCCCAAGGTAGATTCAAGTTCGGTTAAGAACAGATAAAAATTGCCTTTTTAATTTTAAATGGTGATTTTCCTGTTGTCATTTGGAGATAAGATTTATGTGATCACATTGCCTGTTCAGCTCCTGTTCCAATAAACTTTTGACCTTTTTAGCAGTTTTAAGCCAAACTGACAAAGGATCAGAGATCTTAAAGTCCCTATTATGTTGATAAAAAAGTATCAAAAAAGGGCTAGCAAAGAATGAGAGATGATGAGAATGAGAGAGATGAAGAAAGATAGTAAGATTGTTAGCTGCAAATTTGATCCTGTCAGATGTCAGACAATCTACGTGACTAGCATACTTCTCAACTTTCCATGCTCAATTATCTTTTTCTTTTTTTTAACTGTACATACTGCAAAGTGAAGGGGAAAATACAAAAACCTGCAACTAAAAATACTATCATCACATCTGTTTATTGTATACTACTTGTAGATGCTAGGTCATTTCTATGAAAGTTTGAAAAAATATCAACCAAATTATTGAAGTTTCTCTATTCCCCTCTAACAGTCTCTCTGGTAAAATGGTGTAGAGGTGTCATGTTCAAATTCCTGTAAACAAGGCATTTTACCAACTCATAGCAGCTCACTGCATTTTCTAGCAGGTAAAGTCTGTCTTATTGTCATTCATTCATTCTAGTTGTTCACTGGGGATAGAATGATTGAAAAGGTGTCATAGTAACTCTCTCTCCAGCTCTATGGATATAGTATCATATCACATAATATCACAGAGAAGTGGTTAAATCAGTCTGCAGTTGTAGACAAAATATTGCCAAATAAATCTGTGTTTTATTATAATGTGAATTGCTCCTTGCTCAAAATTCAGCTGCTTTTGAAGAACTGCTGTTTCTAACAAACCTAAGAAAAGGAAAACAGATGAGCATTGGTACTTCCTAAGTTGTCACACCTGAAGTGTGTGTGCATCACTCACATGCTATTGAGAGGAAAAGGACAGCACTTAAGTGAATGGAAGGAGCTGTTGTAGATTGCTTTAAGAGGAAAGAACAAGAACTAAACTAGGTAAGCTGCTATTGAGTGATGCACTGTAAGTA
Source organism: Nothura maculosa (assembly GCA_032353885.1). Taxonomy (NCBI): domain Eukaryota; kingdom Metazoa; phylum Chordata; class Aves; order Tinamiformes; family Tinamidae; genus Nothura; species Nothura maculosa. The sequence goes on from JAUBOD010000290.1 coordinate 4,660,336, forward strand.
CATCACTGTGTTTGCTCTCTTTCCAGGAATGTAAGTATTAAAGGGACAGAACTCCTTGGCACAATCAGAAAAATAGGGACAAAAGAGGGGGAAGTTATTAAAGGAAAAAAGTCAGCAAAACTCAATAGTGCGATGGATTTGATTCTACAGCAGCCTCTCTAAAGTACTGTAGCTGAAGCTGTGTTCAATTTAATATAAGTTAGATGAGGAAGGGAAAACTAGATTTGCATCAAAGCTCTTCCTCCAGTGGCAGGAAGTGAAACAGGTGACTATTTTGTATCTTCTCCCTAGATATTATTATGTTGAGACATACCTAATCCTGTTTTCCTACTTTTTTTCCCACCCTGCCCTAGACAAAGCATTTGATTTAAATGTAAGTGGGGAGGTAGAAGGATATTTGGCAGAGTGATTTTTCTGGTAGAACTGTGCTTAAAAGCTGTGTCAAAGTGTACAATTTGTTAAATACCTTTCAGATTGACTCTGCGTGGATGTCTTTATAAATGGCAAAGAGAAGCAGTGACTTTGGATTTCATATGCATTCTTCCTTGGAAAAAGACAGGCCCTCCCACTCCACCCAAAAAAATTTTGGTGCACCGAATCTTATATTTGTGGTCAAGTGCACATCTTGCCTACAATATGTTTGTATTCCTCAATCCATGCATCTCCGAGCCAGATCAGTGGCAGAGATTGAGAGTTACACTCCACTGTGTAGTATGATCAATAGGTTTTATCTTTGAAAATGAAGCCGTACAAAAAAAACCCAGCTGTGGCTGTGTAGTTCTTCCATGCTTCATAGTTTTGCTTTACCTTTAGCAGAATACTATTTGCAGCAAGCAATGGATTGAAAAGCGTATCTTGCTTAGATCAGCACCCTCGTTGCCTGCTAGCAGTGTGGCCTCCTGGTTGATGGATAGCTTACAGGTTTTCCTTGTTCCTTGAAAATGTTCAATAAGGAGGACTGAAATTGATGTCTTCACTCCATGGTAGCTGTAGGTATGTTCAACTTAAAAAATAAAGCATATCTTCCTATTCTACACAGCATGCAAACTAAATACATCTACTTTGATTTAATTAATACTGTTTTATTTATGGAGCCCTAAACACAGTGGTGGTCCCATCTGGAAGAGTGAATACAACTAAAAAATATTTGGAAATTGCTGAGAAATTAAAGCAGAGTGCTTAGGGTTAGAAATGCTACCCTAGAGATCTGATCTTAGTAGGCTCACAGTTTGAACGAGAGGCATCATTCAAGGAGGTTTTGTCTTGCTGGCAGACAAACCTTTTCCTGATTTCTTTCCTGGGAATGTGATGACTTTCTAAAAGGCTTGAGTTAGCAGGCTTGGTGTGCTGTGAGGAGAAACGTGTTTTGGGCATCAGTAAAATGATTTTTTGGGCTGTGAATATCAGGTCCTACTTAAAATAGCTTCATTGTAATTCCCTAGGATGTCAAAAAATAACAGCTGACTCTCAAAAAAAAAATCAGCATGATCAGCAAATATGAATGAGAAAATGTCTTATATAATAATCATAAACATCCTGTACAATATAAGGTTGCAGCACTAGCAAAACAGTGTAAATGCTAAGACCATAATATTAATGAAAAAGATGAATCTCATTTTTTCCCCATACTATGCAAAAGGTTTTCTCTAGATCTCTATTACTGTTCAGACCTACATTATGTGGGGAAGGGGTAAAAAAGTGGATGAGGCACATACTTTGCCAGTAAACAAAACATGGGTGTGTAAAAATGGCAGAGATGGGATTTAGTCCAGACATCTGAGCTAGCTGTTGGTGAAAAAGCACTTGTAAGGTTTGGTTCATTGAGACTTAGATATATGTCTAAAATATATCAGATAAATTGCCCTTTTAAAGTGCTTATTTCTGCAGTGGCTGTAAAAGAATCTAAAAATATATGTCAGATCTGTTTGGTTGCACTATACACATCAACATTATCTGACAAAAGGCTCACCCTTAAAAGCCAAAGAATGGCTCACTATTCAGTGAGGAAGACTGAAGGCATTTTTGGCTTAGTTACTCCAACTGAAAATATTTAAACTGCTTTACTTACTTGCTAAATATTGATGAGTTTGTTATACTGGTTGGATATGTACCTAGTCTATCAGTTAGTTATCACAGATGTTTTGGGAACTAATAATCGCATACTTGCTTAAAAATTATTATGAACTACGGCTTGTTCTCGTGGGGACATGAAAAAAATCAAAAACAAGATATAAAGGAAGGAACATTTAGGAAATGCTAGCATGGAACCTACTGACAGTTCTGGAGAGCACAGCTTTACTTCAATTGCTAGTATTTTGTAGTACTACCTCATATGTACATGAATTATGTCTAATACTGTAGTGCTTTATTGTGGGTACATCAAACCAGTATTTCAAGAATCTGAGCCAAAAGTAACAAAATATCTCAGACAGAAGCTTTCACTGACCCAAAACACTTGGTTTTTTGGTTTTTTTTTTGATTCTTCTCAAGCAATAGAAAGGCACGTGCTATGGCTAAGCAGGAAGGGTCCTTTCAGTCCTTGCCCCTGAAAGTTTTTTCCTTTATAAATAGAATTTGAGACAAATCAGGACCTAGTCTCCTACTTTTTAAGCTGTCAGTAATAAGTAGAAGATCTGTGTATATCTCTCTCCTTTGCAGCTGTATCCTCTTTGGTGCAGGGAAGCTGTCTCTCTGCCAAGCCTTATCCTGCGGGACAATTAGACAGATAGCCAGAATTTCTCTCCAAATCCCCCTGCATGTTTCTTCACTCTTGCTGGACAATTTCAATATTTATCTGTTAGCGATAGGCCTCTAGAGCAAACTAAGAGTGTGTCTTTTGGTCATCCTGAGTCTGTGGGAAGCATGTGGAAAACTTTTCTGACCATTAGACTCCAAAAAAACTGTTTGCCTTTGGCAACACAGAGCCAGGCTGCTGGCAGCTGAAGTTTTAAAGAATCATCAGAAAAGCAGAATAAGCCAAATAAATATTTCATCAGGGAGTTCTATGGATGGCTTCCTAAGTGTGCTAAGTTTAACAACCAAAAGTAGCTGTTGACCTTGATTGCCTTTGGAAGAAGACACTCCCAATAACAAACACTTCTGAAGATGAGAATTTTCTGGACTTTACATTCAAACTAGAAAGTACCACTTACTAGATCACCTATGCCACTATCTACAGCTAATTACTTATTATTACATTTGATTGTGCTCATTCTAAATTTCATTTAAAGTCTGAAGTTTGTAGTTTTGTAACCCTTTTAGTATGAACATGTATGCCTAGAATCAGGAATATCCTAATAATGTTTCAAATTCTGGGGGATGAGGGGAATGTCTTCAGAAAATACCATCAGAATATGTCAACAGCTCATGCAGTAAAACTTTACATTTCTTGTCATTGCTTATACAATTCTACTGTTCCAGTTCTTGTTCCTGGATTTTTTTCCCCCCACAAGAGAAAAATAAACAAACCCTAAGCCCATGTTGTAAGTCTTGTTGCCCAAATTTAGAGAAAGTGATAGTGTTAAAGTAATACTGCCTTTAAATATAGTGTATATAACAGTTATGTTAAAATTAGGAGCGTGAACTATGAAGAAGAAATCATGTTTACACAGTTATTTATTAAATCCTGAAAAATGATACTTCCTCTGTACTAAGTCCAGCTTCAGTGTAAACAGATACCTGTGAGGTTTTTGAACTAGGCTCCCTCTATAAAGAATAGATAGAAATAGGCACTTCTAGTATATGCTTCCTCCAATATATTTTCTACAGTAGCATGAATTGAATCCTGTATTAGAAATTCTGATTTCTACCACTGAATATATACATATATTCATTTTTTTTAAAAAGTAAAGATGATAAAGATGATCCACTCAAATGCAGATATCTTCATTTGGACCATCTAATGCTAAATAGACTGTTCCTACATGCTGCAAAATGTGAGAAGTATACTCCTGTAGCCATGTATGCAAATGTATAGTATCCAAAACTGATGCCAGGGTTGCTAACCTTGTAACATGACTGTGAACTCATTTCAAGTGTCAAGTCACTTTATAGTCTAAATGGAAACAACAGTCTTGAAAATCTGATTCTGAACCCATTAGAAATCTTAATTGCACTGTTATACCTGACCACACCAAGCTTCAGCAAAGCAATGAATACAAACTGGCAGAAATATTAAATAAAATCTCACTTAATTGATTACAGTTGATTGTTGAAAATATACCTGAACAACTACCTTCTCTTAAACAGGAACCCAATCAGTATTAGCAGATAAATTAAACACTGGAACTCCAAGAAAACTGTGAAGATGCTATTTTTTTTTTTTAAGTCTAAAAGAAATGCATCTTTTACCCTGCACAAAGAACAACTTTAACAGACAGTTTTGTAAAAAGTGCTGCGCTTGCTCCTGGTTATCGAGAGACCAATGATGTGAGGATAAATGTGTCCTGGTTGAGTCCAACAAAAGAGATCCAAGCATTAGTGTGTATGGACAGTTCTGGCAGGGTTCACTTTGTTGTTTTATTTTCAAAACTTGAAGAGTTTCGGACAGATTCTCAATTGGTCATTGTTATACTACTGAAATCAGTGGTTTGTCACCAGTTGTTCTCTGGTAATATGTTCCTTTTCCTTCTTGTCTTTTGGAAAGTTTATTTTCTTGTGCAAGATCATTTCAGAAAGGTTCTATAATTTATCTGGGTTTAGTATTTAAGCACTTTTTCTCTTTTCTTTATAGATGCCATACTGGAAAAATATCTCTCTCTTCTTGAAGTAATCCTTTATATCTATCTATAAATGTGTTCCAGTGTTAGGACATTTTTCATATGGATGCCTTTCTAACTGAAGCATACATAACACACTAGGGGAAAAAAAGGGAGCAGCAATGAATAAAACCACAAAGAATTTATGCCAAAATAGAAAAATCAAGATGATGATGATCTAGATATGAAAATCACAAAATGATTACTCCTTATCTTTAACAGGTACATCTATTTTCTTCGTTTCATAGAACTCTAAGCAGCTTACCATATCAAGGAAGCATTTTACAGGGCTTGATTTCTAAATTTAGTCCAGATATTTTGCTTTCCTCAATATACCTATACTTCATGAAGTGAAACAAACAAAGCCTACCTGAGCTCCTGTCCAATTCTGTCAAGATTTCCAGGCATAGGTTCAATCATTATTAAAATAGGATTGGTTATTAAAAAAGGGCAGCTAGTGTTTACACTTTTCCTTTCACTCTTACAAACTTCTCCAATTTATATTGAGGATTAGGGAAATGCAAATATCAAAATGTCCCATCAGAAATGCTCATCATGAAACTTATTTACATAGCACTGATAAATTAATACTGAAAGTTGTTGGAACAATCATTAAACTTGTATTTTGATTCTTATTTACCCATCTATTTAACCTTTTACCCATTAAGTGCCAGATTTGTAATCGCTGAGCTCCTAGTCTTTTGCTTAGAATATATGCATATTCTTTTTTTCAGGCACAGCAGCTCAGCTGTAAGGTTTGTTTGACCAAATCCTTTTTCTTTTTTTTTTTCCTTCCTTCCTTTTTTTTTTTTCCCTCTCTCTCATCTCAACTTACTGCAGGTAAAATGACAGTTTTAAAATCAAGGCCATGTCAAGTACTTGTATCTTTCTGATCACGTTTCTTTCCAGCAGTCTTTGTTTCACAAGCATATTCCTGTTACTTTAGGGTAGCAACCAGAAGATTTTTCTAGAATGCTAAAGAAAGCACATCTAAGGAAGAAACGTGTATTTTGTTCATGTATGTAGCAACCAAATACTGCAAAATCTTCATAAAAGGAGTCATATTTAATGGCATGAATCTTAAAGATCTGAGTCCTTACATGAGGTAAGGGATCTAAAGCATAGAAATCTTTCCTTTTTGATAATGATCCTTTTTATTCATTTAACTTTTTGTTTGGAAATATTTCGGTATATTCATATGGAAAATATTTAATTCAGGTAGGAATGCATAGAAAAAACATCTATACACATTTTCCTCAGTAGATATTTATGCTAAATATAAGCTTTTGTAGATCTCTCTAAAAATTAGGGAACTAAACCTTTCTTTTAACATTTCAATAAGCATTCATAAAACTAGAGTAGGTATGTGTATCTTCTCTTTATTTAAAGGGGCTACTTGCTGTCTTTGTTAAATTAGTGAGTCTTTCCTTACACTTTACTCAGTAAATCTGCTAGGGCTCATGTCTAAAGTCGAGATGGATTTGCAGATGTCTTTACACAGTAAACTCTTTCCGAGCAACTCTTCATTCCTATCAAAAATGTTAAAATGGCTGACTAAAACTCTGTGTAATTCATTGTGCTTTTATATAATATGAAATATAGCATTTATTTTATCCAAATTGTGTGAACTTCTAGTGTTTTAAAATAATATTCTCAACATTAAGAATAGATTTCTGTCTCTGTTCCAAGAGAAAATCGTGAGTACATTTCTTCTGTTCTGAATTATTTTCATAAAAAGATGTTTTAAAGCATATTGAAGTTCTTCTATGCACAAGGGTTAATACCCTTCTTTATACATTTTCTGCTAAATGAGGAAATCCCCATGGTTCATCAGAGCATTAGTTGCAATCTAGCAGATGTTTAAATCTAGTAGCTTCTGCCCATGTTAGGAGCTTTGTGAGATTTTTAAAGATATTCCAGACTGTTAGGTCACATTGGTGCTACATATCCTTTCTGTAAGCAATGCAGACAAGGTTTTGTTATTTAGTTCTCTGTTGCCATTCCACTGTACTCTTAGGTATTTGCTTCTATCAGTTTGTTTCTGGTTTATTCTTGCTTATTTTAGCAACATGAAGTGAAAGCCTCGCTTCTTTGTCATATATTTCATTTGGTATGTATTCTTTAGTTTCATAAGTCTCTTTTATGACTTGGTGTTGAATGTGCTCATTTTATCTTGTACTAACTGCGAATTTGAGATAGAGCTGTACCCATTTATTATCTTTTGCTACATGGAGCTTGCTCCTCCACACTTCTCTTTCATTCCTTGCAAAATGAATGCCCGGAGACTAAGACTGACTGTCCGCTGTGCTAGCTAATGACAATTAATGAAGCTGATGAATAGATCTAATGTCTGTGTGTTCAAATAACACTTTTCATCATAACAGCTATACAGGATTAAAATTTGCTTAGAATTCTAAATTGGGAGGAAATATAAAAGCACTTTTAATAAGCCACGATGCTGAGAGTACCATTTGCCAATTTTGCTTGGCTGCAAAAATATCTAGTATATCTCCAGATTCATGAGAAGAAATACACCTTATATTCCAGGAATCATTTTTCTTCTTTCTGTATGTTTAATATCCAAATGTACTCAACCTCACTGAAAACAGTTAAAAAGGTGTTCACCCCAAAGCTTTTTCTCATATGATTGAGAAAATGAATTAATAAAAAATAATAAGTACAAAATAAGATGTTTTGCCTTGCCCTACTTGTAATATCTAACTGTAAAGGTAGTCTAAAGCAGTTAGGTAATCATTCCATTAGAAAGAAATGTAGCCCTCTAGGTTGTGATATGCAGTATTGTTTATATGCTTATGACTAACTACAGAGCCAACGCTACCTTTCTAAACTCAAATTCTTTCCAAAGTATGTTTCTTTGAGTTAACTCCTGTCTCCAACAGTACTAAGCATATTACTGGGTTTTAGATTACTTTTTTGGCTAGGGTCATTATCAGGCTTATCAAGTTTAATCATGGCCAAACATAACAGATGGACGACAAGATACACCAATCTAGACCTACCTAGGATTATATTAGCATCAATTCATTTAATTTAGCAAAGTTTTGGAACAATGATTTTGAAGCAGTGTTACTAACAAAGTTTTAAAAAATTGATTTAGGTTCTCCTCAGGAAATATCTTTGTTTTGCTCTTAAGAGGGTGTTTGACTTGTGGACTTGAGTAGTCATATACATGGTTATGTGTGGCGGTGGTAAAGGAATGACAGGAAGCAGATGATAAATGGAAAGGAAAAAAGTCAGGTGAAAGAACATGGCAAATGAAAAATTTCTAGGACTCTATGGGAAGAAGATTGATGATGAAAGAAATTAATTTTTCTATCTTTCAGGGATTTTAGATGGAAAAATCAATATAACCAACAGCTATTCAGATTGAAAGGTCTCTCTTACAAGGATGTTTCTGAAAATTTCTGTAGTCCTGGAAACAATTTTTTTCTACATGGAGTTTGAACATCCTGCCACAATTCTGACTTCTATAAAAATATTCATTAGTAGCTAGGATGTGACTATAAAAAAGCCCAAATACAGTTAAATATTTGATCATTAGTATTCCCTCTCTGTCCCAGGTTTCAAAGTTTCAAAAGCTCTTACTTTTAAAAGGATAAAAAATTGGTGGAATTGACCAAATGTTTTCAAAGATACCAAAGATGCATGATAATGTGGAGGGAAGGGAAAAAAAAAAAAAAAAAAAAAGACAGAGGGAGAAGAAATATTTGTTCATTCATCTAAAAATTAGAAATAATTATTTATATTTGTATAACTTTATGCTCTGCAGTAAGACCTTTTATGGAGACAGAGGTCCTCAAGAAAGCTTTGCTTGTAAGCAAATATGCAATTAAGTGAAAATAGATTGTTAAAATAACAGCTTGTTATTGAGTCATTTATTGAATATATGAATCTCAGAAGTAATGCATATTTTAATGGTATTTTACAGAGATCTAAGTGGACAGAGGAAATGCTAAATAAAACCTACTTTTAAAATTTAGTTGGAAATACTACAGATCTAGTTTCTGAAAAAGTTATTTTTATTTTAATATTTTCTTTGCTTCTACTTGAAACCCAAAAAATGGTAGAAAATGAAATGTTCTTTGCAGCTTTCCTGCTCTGTTGCAGATTCCTTCTTTAGAGTATGCAGGCAATCAACAGAGTTTCTGCTATACCATGGCAGCACAACTTTTAGTATTTTTGTGATTATTCTGTCAACTGAAACTTGGTTAACTTGGTCAAAAACAGGATTATGAAGGTCTTGAGCTTCTTAATGAATTACTGTAGTTCCCTAAAATGAGTCCGAACTTGTCTATTACAAGGCAGTTACAGACACAGTTGAAGAGTGCAGTGAAATGACCAAAAGCTGGGCTCAAAACACCTCACAGTGTCCTGTCTTTAAAATTTAACTGAGCCCATTCTGGAATGATCTTGCCAGATTACTGCTGTGTACATGTCTTTTAACCTGCATCCCTCGTAACTATATTGATGTGAAACTCTGTTCTTTCAGAACTTGAAACATTGCTGATGGGTTCCATAGCTGTGCACTGCTGTCAGAAACCTACTGGTGAACAACCATTTTGGGGACAAAGGGGAAGGTTTCTGTCAAGGACTGATTTCTGCTAAAGAATTAGTTTCATTATGCTGGCCTTCTCTGAAGTCCAGAGAAGTATGTTTAATTTGTTCCCAGGCACTACACATTAGGAAAGCATTGCAAATAGGGGTTTCTTAATTGAGTTAGGATTTATCTCGGTCTAATAAAAATGTGCTTGCCACGTGTTTAGCTAAAATAACCATATTATGTTTTCCAGTAGCACCAGCAAAGCCTTGGGGGAGTGAAAGGGCATGTTTAAACAAAATTTCCACAAGGCAGGAGAATAAAGCTGATGAGATCCGACAGTGCCCAGTGGGGACAGGGTAAATTCATGAACAGAAGTTTAGTCACAACAAAGGCTGTGTCTTCAAGCGTATATCTGTCTTTCACTGAGAAAGGTCCCTGAAGATGCTTCCTTTCACCTTTATTAATCACATGCAAAAGATTAGAGTTAGACAAGCAGATAACTGATCTTTTCTGGCCACAAACTAATGCCTTCAAGGTCTGTACTGCAGTTGCCTCTCCAACAAATCTGCCGAGTTTATTCTCAGATTCCCTTTATTGGCGTTTAGTTCATTGCTACTGTCTTTTGGATTATCCATTATTTTTCCCTCAATTAAAGCAGTCATTAGCAGTCTGCGTTGGATTTGAAGGACTTTAGAGTATTTTTCCAACCTACATATTTTAGAGATATCTGTACAATAGTAAATGAAAACACTCTGAGTGCAGATGAGTATTTTTTTTCTGTTTTATATTTATCCTTTCTTTTTAAATTAGCATCTCGTATAGCATCTCCACAGTGCGATGGATTGAGAACTGGTTGGATGGCAGAGCTCAGAGGGTGGTCATAAATGGGGCCGAGTCCAGTTGGAGGCCTGTGGCCAGTGGTGTCCCACAG